>SJYC01030650.1:0-13811 GCA_006408675.1 Madoqua kirkii
CTGCAGTCACCATCTGCAATGATTTTCAGTTCAGTTCAGTCCAGTCGCTCAGTTGTGTCTGACTCTGCGACCCCATGAATCACAGCATGCCAGGCCTCCCTGTCTATCACCATCTCCCGGAGTTCACTCAGGCTCACGTCCATCAAGTCAGTGATGCCATCCAGCCATCTCATCCTCGGTCGTCCCCTTCTCCTCCTGCCCCCAATCCCTCCCAGCATCAGAGTCTTTTCCAGTGAGTCAACTCTCCCCATGAGGTGGCCAAAGTACTGGAGTTTCAGCTTTAGCATCATTCCTTCCAAAGAAATTCCAGGGCTGATCTCCTTCAGAATGGACTGGTTGGATCTCCTTGCAGTCCAAGGGACTCTCCAGAGTCTTCTCCAACACCACAGTTCAAAAGCATCAAGTTTTTGGCACTCAGCCTTCTTCACAGTCCAACTCTCACATCCATACATGACCACAGGAAAAACCATAGCCTTGACTAGACGGACCTTAGTCGGCAAAGTAAAGTCTCTGCTTTTGAATATGCTATCTAGGTTGGTCATAACTTTTCTTCCAAGGAGCAAGCGTCTTTTAATTTCATGGCTGCAGTCACCATCTGCAGTGATTTTGGAGCCCTAAAAAATAAAGTCTGACATTGTTTCCACTGTTTCCGCATCTATTTCCCATGAAGTGATGGGACTGGATGCCATGATCTTCATTTTCTGAATGTTGAGCTTTAAGCCAACATTTTCACTCTCCACTTTGACTTTCATCAAGAGGCTTTTTAGTTCCTCTTCACTTTTTGCCATAAGGGTGGTGTCATCTGCATATCTGAGGTTATTGATATCGGAGCCCCCCAAAATAAAATCTCTCACTGTTTCCATTGTTTCCCCACCTATTTGCCATGAAGTGATGGGACTGGATGCCATGATCTTAGTTTTCTGAATGTTGAGTTTTAAGCCAGCTTTTTTCACTCTCCTCTTTCACTTTCATCAGGAGTCTCTTAAGTTCTTCTTCACTTTCTGCCATAAGGGTAGAAATGACAATCTTGATTCCAGCTTGTGCCTCATCCAGCCTGGCATTTTGTATGATGTACTCTGCATAGAAGTTAAATAAGCAGTGTGACAATATGCAGCCTTGTTGTACGCCTTTCCCAGTTTAGAACCAGTCGGTTGTTCCATGTCCAGTTCTAACTGTTACTTCCTGACCTGCATACAGATTTCTCAGGAGGCAGGTGGTCTATTGTTCCCAACTCTTTAAGAATTTCCCCAATTTTGTTGGATCCGCACAAAATGGATCACAAATGACTGGCTTTGGCTTAGTCAATAAAGCAGAAGTAGATGTTTTTCTGGAACTCTTGCTCTTTTGATGATCTAATAGATGTTGGCAATCTCTGGTTCCTCTGCCTTTTCTAAATCCAGCTTGAACATCTGGAAGTTCACAGTTCACATACTGCTGAGGTTTGGCTTGGAGAATTTTGAGCATTACTTTGCTAGCGTGTGAGATGAGTGCAATTGTGTGGTAGTTTGAGCATTCTTTGGCATTGACTTTCTTTTGGGATTGGTATGAAAACTGACCTTTTCCAGTCCTGTGGCCACTGCTGAGTTTTCCAAATTGCTGGCATATTTTCCAAATACGCTGGCATATTGAGTGCAACACTTTCACAGCATCATCTTTTAGGATTTTAAATAGCTCAACTGGAATTCCATCACCATCACTAGCTTTGTTCGTAATGATGCTTCGTAAGGTCCACTTCTCTTTCCAGGATGTCTGGCTCTAGGTGAGTGATCACATCATCATGATTATCTGTGTCATGAAAATCTTTTTTGTGTAGTTCATCTATGTATTCTTGCCACCTCTTCTTGATATCTTCTGCTTCTGTTAGGTCTATACCATTTCTGATCTTTTATTGTGCTCATCTTTGCATGAAATGTTACATTGGTATCTTTGATTTTCTTGAAGAGATCTCTAGTCTTTCCCATTCTATTGTTTTCCTCTATTTCTTTGCATTGATTACTGATTACTGAGGAAGGCTTTCTTACCTCTCCATGTTAATCTTTGGAACTCTGCATTCGGTTGGGTATATCTTTCCTTTTCTTTGCCTTTAGCTTCTCCTCTTTTCTCAGCTATTTGAGGCCTCCTCAGACAAATATCTTGCCTCTTTGCATTTCTTTTTCTTGGGGATGGTCTTGATCACTGCCTTTTGTATAATGTCATGAACCATTTAGGTATGACCTAAATCAAATCCCTTACGATTATACAGTGGAGGTGACAAACAGATTCAAGGGATTAGATCTGGTAGACAGCGCCTGAAGAACTATGGATGGAGGTGCATAACATTGTACACGAGGCAGTGACAAAAACCATACCCAAGAAAAAGAAATACAAGAAGGCAAAGTGGTTGTCTGAACAGGCCTTACACATAGCTGAGAAAAGAGGAGAAATGAAAGGCAAAGGAGAAAGGGAAAGATATACCCAACTGAATGCAGAGTTCCAGAGAACAGCAAGGAGAGTTAAGAAAGCCTTCTTAAGTGAACAATGCAAAGAAATAGAGGAAAGCAATAGAGTGGGAAAGACTAGAGATCTTCAGGAAAATTGGAGATACCAAGGGAACGTTTCATGCAGAGATGTGTTCGATAAAGGACAGTAACAAGGACCTAACAGAAGCAGAAGAGATTACGAAGAGGTGGCAAGAATGCCTGGAACAGCTGTACAAAAAAGGTCTTCATGACCCAGATAACCACGATGGTGTGGTCATTCACCTAGAACCAGATATCCTGGAGTGTAAAGTCAAGTGGCCCTTCAGTTCAGTTCAGTCGCTCAGTCGTGCATGGACCTTGTATCAGGAACTATGCTCAGTCATGTCTGACCCTTTGCGACCCCATGGACTATAGCCTACCAGGCTCCTCTGTCCATGGGATTTTCCAGGCAATAGTACTGGAGTGGATTGCCATTTCCTTCTCCAGCGGATCTTCCCGACCCAGAGATCGAACCTGGATCTCCCGCATTGTAGACAGACGCTTTACCGTCTGAGCCACCAGGGAAGCATTTTTCAGAACAAATTTAGTGGTGATGGAATTGTAGCTGAGCTATTTAATATCCTAAAAGGTGATGCTGTTAAAGTGCTGCACTCAACTTGCCAGCAAATTTGGAAAACAGCAGTGGCCACAGGACTGAAAAAGTTCAGTTTTCATTTCAACTCCAAAGAAAAGCAATGCTAAAGAAAGTTGCTAAGAAACTACCATACAATTGCTCCCATCTCCTATACTAGCAAGGTGATGCTCCAAATCCTTCAAGTTAGGCTTCAATAGCATATGAACTGAGAATTTCCAGATGTGCAAACTGAATTTAGAAAAGGCAGAGGAACCAGAGATCAAATTACCAACATCTGTTGGATCATAAAAAAAGCAAGGGAATTCCAGGGAAACATCTACTTCTGCTTTGTTGACTACTCAAATGCCTTGGATTGTTGGATCACAACAAACTGTGGAGAATTCTTAGAGAAATGGGAATACCAGACCACCCTGCCTGCCTCCTGAGAAACCTGTATGCAGGTCAACAAGCAACAGTTCAAACCAGACATGGAACAACAGCCTGGTTCAAAACTGGAAAAGGAGCACATCAAGGCTGCATATTGTCACCCTGCTTATTTAACTTCTATGCAGAGTGCATCATGTGAAATCCTCAGCTGGATGAATCACAAGCTGGAATCAAGACTGCAGAGAGAAATATCAATAACTTCAGAAATGCAGATGGTACCACTCTAATGGCAGAAAGCAAAGAAGAATTAAAGAGCCTCTTGATGAGGGTGAAAGAGGAGAGTGAAAAAGCTGGCTCAAAACTCATCATTCAAAAAACAAATGTCATGGCATCTGGTCCAATCACTTTATGGCTAATAGACGGGAAAAAATGGAAACAGACAGATTTTATTTTCTTTGGCTCCAAAATCACTGTGGACGGTGACTGTCACCATGAAACTAAAGGGTGCTTGCTCCTTGGAAGGAAAGCTATGACCAACCTAGACAGCGTATTAAAAGGCAGAGACATGACTTGGCTGACAAAGATCCATCTAGCCAAAGCTATGGTTTTTCCAGCAGTCATGTACGCATGTGAGAGTTGAACTGTAAAGAAGGCTGAGTGCCTAAGAACTGATACTTTCGAATTGTGGTCTGGAGAAGACTCTTGAGAATCCAATGAACAGCAAGGAGATCCAAGTCAATCCTAAAGGAAGTCAACCTTGAATATTCATTGGAAGGACGGCTGCTGAAGCTGAAGCTCCAATACTTTGGCCACCTGATGTGAAAAGCCAACTCACTGGAAAAGACCCTGATACTGGCAGGTATTGAGGGCAATAGGAGAAGGGGTGACAGAGGATGAGGTGGTTGGATGGCATTGCTGACTCAATGGACATGATTTGGGGCAAACTCTGGGAGACAGTGAAGGACAGAGAAGACTGGCATGCTGCAGTCCATGGTGTCACAAAGAGCTGGCCATGACTTAGCGACTGAACAGCAAGTCTGATTGGTCAAGCTGCGTCTTGTGTTCATTCGTGGACCGATAACAGCACCAAAACCGTACCAGGAGCTGCTAGTATTAGCCTTCGTTGGCTCCACCCCCAGAGCGGAAACCGGGGCAAACATTCCCAGAACAGGGGGGCTGGCCAGAGGAGGCCTCTGTTGGAAACGTATAAGGAGGAAGCAGCTTTAAAGAACTGGTGATCCTTGTTAGCTGGGGGACTTGGGGAGCCCTGGGCTGCACAATACTGTGTGCTCTTCCAGTGTCCAGTGGTGCTGTACCCGGAGGAAGAAGAGGTTTGTTTGGATTGAGGGTGGAGGTATGTTTTTGAAGGATCCCTGGAGGCTTTGCCTCTGAATCCTGAAATATGAGAAAGATTTCCTCAGCCAGGAACGTCTGGAAAGAGAGTCAGAGGGTATAGCATGAGCGAAGATCTGTCGATTTCGGGGAAGTTGGGACGTGGGCAGAGTAGCCTTGGGGGAGGGAGGTGGAATGTGAGATGGGGCCTTCAGGGCACAGGACTCCTTCTTCCCCACTTCACCTCTGGGCTGAGAGGACCAGAATAACAGATAACATTACCAAGTGCTTGCTGTGCGTGCATACTTTCTGGGCAATTAATCTTCATGACAGCTCTAGGGAGAAGTACTGCTGCTGTCCCATTTTACAGCTGGGGAAAGTGAGACACAGATTAAGTAGTTTGTCTAAGATCACACAACTGGCCAGGGCAGACCCAGGCTACAAATCCAAGCAGTCTGACCTCGAAGCCTATGCTTTCAACATGCCCTTTACCTTCCTTGCTTGTCCCCATCCCAATAAGGGTGAGCAGCACGGGGCAAGGGAGAGAAGTTCCACCAGGCCTGTGTGTCATTTTGTGAGTCCCTGCAGCTGGTGGTTGCCGCAGCAGGGCCACCTGTACGTGGCAGACGAAGGCTCAAGAAGGTTTTGTCTCCAGTGGGCAGGGAGCCGGGCCCCTCCTGAGGCATGGGAGGCAGGGAGAAGGTGGGAGAGCTGACGTGGAAGGAGCTCCAGGGCCAGGAGATCTTCCTTCCTAGTACTTGAGTTCTTTGAGTCTCCGTTCTCTCCTTTGAAATAATAATAATTCTCATTATTCCAAATAGCATGCTATTAGGAGGAGGCAGATGGAACTCGGTAAAGAATACAAAGCTGCTTTTTACCATGTCATTCAAAGGTTATTTGTTTTTCTTGCTAAAGCAGAAATCCTGGGTTGGAAAAGTTAGCAGTGAGTGCCTTTGCAGCTTCATTCTTTGTTCTGCCTTTCTTTTTTTTTTAATCTTCTGTACAATGAACATATTTTACTTTTTAATGGATTCTCCCCCACAAAGAAGAACATTAAAATTCATTATTAAAATTCTTCCACGGGATATATCTACATAAACCCATGCAGATGTATGTAGAATGGCTTTGGAAGGCAACCCAGGAAACTGACTGTGTACAGCCTGGGGGAGGGGAAATGACAGCCTGGGGTGGGGGTGAGGGACTGCCCTTAAGCTGTAGGCTCTCTGGGACTGCTTGAATTATTATTTATTTATTTTAGCATTTGCTTGCATCACTTCTCAAAAACTTTTTTTTTTCCAGTCAAGAGGAAGAATCAGACCCAAGTCCCAGATCCTCACTGGGTCCCCTGGTGACCATACTTGGGATCCATCTCTGAGCTCTCCTTTCTCTTTTCTGTTCTAGCTTTTTAAGAGATGCCTTCGGGAGGGACCCCGGTGGGACTGGAAGACTGACTTGCCTTGTCTCCCAGCCAAGCAGCTGATTCCAAGGAAGTGGGTGTCAGACATCTTGCGGGTGGCGGGGAGTTCTTCCCCCATTCAGCGGGACCTACTGAATCCTCCACACCAAGGCCACATTCCTTTTCTTTTTAATTAATAAAACTAATTAATCTTTAACTGCGATGAGTCTTCATTGCTGTGCATGCTCAGGCTTCTTCTAGCTGCAGAGAGTGCGGGCTACTCTTTGCGGTGGTGCGAGGGCTTCTTGTGGGGCTTTCTTGCTGTGGAGTACGGCTCTAGGCACTCGTGTTTCAGTAGCTGCAGCCCAATGGGCTTAGTTGCTCCGCTGCATATGGGATCTTCCCAGATCAGGAGTTGAACCCATGTGCTCTTCATTGGCAGACGGATTCTTAACCACTGGACCATCAGGCAGATCCTGGCCACATTTCTTAGGGCGGTATAAGGCCCTCCTTGCCTGACCTTTCCTCTGTCCAGTTTCACCCTCTCCACCCCCTTATCTCAGACTGATGGCCAGGCACCAAAAGGGCCTATCTTCTCTCACCCCAGGTCCATACACAAGCTCCACCTGAACAGTCCTTCTCCCCCGCTGCACAGCCAATACCAACTGATTATGCAAACCTCGTCTTACATGGAACCTCCTCCAGGAAGCTCTACTTGATCCACCCTGTTAGGGGCCTTCCTTTGGACTCCCACAACACCCTGGGATCCTCTAGTGCAGAATTCTAGCTGTGCCACTTTTGCCCTGGCTGTGTAACTCTGGGCTAATGACCTAACCTCTCTGTGCCTCAGTTTCCTCATGTGTAAAAGAGCACTTAGCTCAGACTTGTTGTAAAGATGATATGACTCATTGCAGATAAAATGTTCAAAATTGTGCCTGGTACATAGTAAACTCTGGATAACTCTCATTCTTATCACATGATATTTGGAATGGCCTGTTTATCTGTCTCCCCCGCTAGACTGTTGGATCATTTCCTGATCACTCAGGGCCTGGTACATATTAAGACAATCTTGAAAAATTCCTGTTAAATAAGTGAAATAATCTGTTCAGATTAATAAACATTTCTTGGGCACTTCCAAAGCATGTACAATATGTAACACTCCTTATTGATACTGGGCTACTAGGTATCTTCTAAGCAATATTTCGTTTAATCCTTATTACAAGGGTTTGAGTTAGGTACTTGCAGCATTCCCATTTCACAGATGGGTAAACTTTCATTTTTTCATCATAGCACATCACCTCCTGACATACATTTATTTGTCTGTGAGAGAGCCTGCTTCCCCTGGCAGTTCTGTAAGACTAGGGACTATTTTGTGTTACATTCTGCAGTGTTCACAGGGCCTAGGACAATGTCTTGCACAGATCAAGTGCTCATTTTTTTGTCTGTATTAAATACCAATGAGTCTTGAGAAAACTATGATGATTATCTTCACCCCAGACTAAGTTAGATGTCCTCCTCTGTGCTTTCATAGCGCCTGGAAATTATGTGCACTTCCCCTAACCCAGCAGTTATCAGGCTTTGCTGATATTTCTTCTTAAATCTGTGGTTTTCTTGGCCAATTGGCAGACTCTGGGAGGGCAGGACCTGTGGTTAATAATAAACAGCAAACATTTGTTGAGCATTTAGCGTGGGACAGCTCTTTCCATGAGGTATCTATCCCTCTCAGTAGTATCTGTCCTCCTCAGTAGGAGCCTATAAGCACGTTGTCTCTGTTTTACAGAGGAGGAAAACTGAGGCTCCTGGAGGTGAAGAGACTTGCTGCAGGTAAAGTGAGTAGCAAGTCATGCGCTAACAGTGCCTGGCCCAGGCAGTCCAAATTTAGCCCTGGGATCACTTGAGAAATGTCTTCTGAATGCCTCTGACAAGCGGGAAACAAAAAGGTGTTCCCAGTTCCGGTTCTGCTGATTTCTGGTCCACTGGAGACAATAGGGGGCGGGGTGCCGAACCAGTCTGCGCAAAGGGAGGGATCGCGTGGGGCTTTTTGGAAAGGGCGTAATAGTGCCTCTTCCTTCTCACTCCCCAGCGCAGGTCCCAGAGGCTCAGAATCCCTGGAAAGACTAGTGGTTAAGCCGGTACCGCTGTTGTTTCCTGGCTGGCCCAGCCCCTATGGCCAGACTTGGGGGTGGCCCAGTGATGATGATCTAGGAGGTTGGAATGTATTCCTGGCTATTAGCAAAAGAGAAACCAACCAACACATAAAACAGTCCTTCAAAAGAGAGATATAGAACGAGTTCCGTTGGTTCAGCCACTCCAAGAGAGAGGAAAAATTACTCCCTGAATTTCAGTTAGGGATCTAGCTTTTCCTGCCTCTGGGCCCCTATGATGTTTATTTTAATTTAAAGTAATTTCAAATCAACAGAAAAGTTGCAAGAATAATATGAAAGCTCATATTATTGATAAGCTTATTTATATGAGATATATAAAGATATTTATATATGAGAAATATATAAATCTTTGTCACCTAGATTCCACACTTTTTACATTTTGCCACTTTAATTTTCCCTCTCCATAGATAGATAGATGATAGATATTAGATATATATAGGTCAATAAATAGATGGATATTAGATATAGATATAGATGTTAGAGATATGGATATACATCTAATACTATGGTTTCTGAACTCTTTGAGAGTAGACTGCAGACATCACACTTTGTATTCCTTAATACTTCAGTACATATTTACAAAAAATAAAGATATTCTCTTCCATAACCATAGCACGGCCATGAAATTCAGGAAACTTAGCATTGACATGATTCTGTAGTTACTGTGCATACTGCCATTTTGTCAGATGACGCAGTAACTCTCTTTATGGTACTCCTTTTCTCTAGTACAAGCCTCGGGCCGAGGTTATGTGCTGTGTTTGGCTGTTGCATCTTTTTACTCTCCTCTGACCTGGAAAAGCCCCCTGCCTTTCTTTGCATTTGTGACATTGAAGTCTTGAAGAAAACAGAGTGTTTTACAGAAGTTGCTTGTTTGGGGTGTGTCTGATGTCTCCTCATGACTGGATTTGGGTTATACACTCTCAGTTGGAATCTTACAGAAGAGATGCCATGTGCTTCTTCAGGTATCACTTCAAGAACCCCCCAGTGTCTGTCTGCTTGGAGAGGGTGCTCTTTTAATTTTTCCTAACTTGTTATTTTATATTGGATATATCTGATTAACAATGTTGTGGTAGTTTCGGGTGAACAGCTGAGATTTAGCCATACATGTATATATATCCATTCTCCCCCAAACTCCCCTCCCACCCAGTCTGCCCCATAATATGGAGCAGAGTTCCCGGTGCTTTACAATAGGTCCTCACTGGTTATCTATTTTAAATAAAACTGTGTACGTGTCAGTGGAGAGTGTGCTCATTTTGATCACCGGGTTAAGAGGTGGTCTGGTTTCTCCACTGTATAAGTTGCAATCTCCCCTCCCTTTCTGGGGGGCGGGGAAGGCAATCTGTTAGGGGGCACTTGAAGGTCAAGTAAATATCCTGTTCCTGCTGATTCTTGCCGTGTTTATTTCCCATCAGCAGGAAGAGGTGCCCAGCCTCCTTTTACCTTCTTTGTCCCAGTCAGCTTCCACACCGTGAAACTGGGATGAGGCCTCTCCTAGCATACTTCATCAGCGTTATGTGGGGCTTGGACATGTTTACCCCACCTGACCCTATTATTTGAATCCAGGGACTCTGGTCCCTGCCTTAACAGTGTGGACTCAGCAGCTGAAGAGTATGGGCAGGTTCTGGGCAAGAAAGGACTCCTTTTAGAGTTTCACTTGAAAACAAAGAGGCAAACCAAATGGGGGGAAAAAAACAAGTGCTCGGCTCAGCCTTCAGAACCTGGCCATGTCTGCGATCAGCTCCGAGGAATGGCTGTGGTCCTTCTGTTGGAGACTGTCCCCTGTGTGTATACAAATACTGGCAGTTCTGGTCCAAATACAGACAGCCCAATAGGAAGCACAGTGCTGTTTGAGGAGATGAGTGACTGTTTGATACGGGAAACAAACAGATCTACTAGCCAAGCCTCCAAGTATCACCAAGCCACCAGCCACGGAGGGAGGAGGACTGAGCATGTGGGATGCAGCTGGGAAAACACGGACCCGTGGCTTGCGGGTCTCCTTGTCACGGCTCAGAGCTGGGGGCCATGTTTATTCTTCTGAAGCGTGAAGGATACTTCTCAGCTTTGAAAAATACAGTTGCTGGCTTGAGTTTCAAACAGTTCAACGCCCCCTCTGCTATCCAGCTGTGATCTAAAAAACTGGGATTGTTCAGGCCTCAAGAATACCAAATAAATGAACTGTGACTGCCCAAGGATGAGAAAGAAGTGTCCTTATTCAAATCAACATTTGTGGCTGGAAAAGATTGTCGATTTTTGGTCCGATGTTGCAGGGAAGCTGCTGGGGGCTGGAGACCCACCCCTGCATTCTCCTGTGGCAGCAGGTGGCTGTCTCTGCACCTTTAGACCTTAGGAAATGGACACCTCATCTGAGTCGAGGCCACCAGCTCTAGTGGTGAGAGCTACTTCTCTGTGCTGAAGGTCATATCCATTGTCTTAGGTCAGGAGGCAAAGGGCGGAACAGGCATCTGGGGGAAGATGGTTGAACGCAGGGTACTGCCCACCGGATGGCTACGGGTGATGGGAGGGGTTGGTGCAGGCTGGAGTCAGAATCGATTTGGGTTCAAATCCCACCTCTGTCTCTTACTTACCAGCTATTTGACTTGGACAACTGATTGAAGGTCTCTAAGCCTCAATTTCTTCCTCTGCAAAATGAGGTTCAACGGAGAAGGCAATGGCAACCCAATCCAGTACTCTTGCCTGGAAAATCCCATGGATGGATTAGCCTGGTAGGCTGCAGTCCATGGGGTCGCTAGGAGTTGGACAGGACTGAGCGGCTTCACTTTCACTTTTCAGTTTCATGCATTGGAGAAGGTAATGGCAACCCACTCCAGTATTCTTGCCTGGAGAACCCAGGGATGGGGGAGCCTGGTGGGCTGCTGTCTATGGGGTCGCACAGAGTCGGACACGACTGAAGCAACTTAGTGACTTAGCTAAGTGGACTTGGTTGTAGGTATTATATGAGATTATGTACACAGTGTACCCAATGAAGCACATATTAAGTGCTAAATGCACCTCTAATAATAAGAATAGTGATGATGGCGGTGGTCATTATTATTATTTCTGAACCTCCAGGCTATGTTTGGCTTGGCTAGGAGGCTGGAGCTGGGGTGGAGGTAGGAATGGGGATGTGAGCCGAGGGAGCAGTGAGTGGCCCTGAATTGAGGCCACCAGGCACAGAATGCCATCATCCTGATGGCCAGCTCCACTAGCTCCTACCCTCATCAGCAGCCTCATTCTCAGCAACCTTGAACATCATTTTAAGCAACTGTGTGTTATTGCATTGTGTAGATGAACTATGGGGGTTTTTTGAACTATGTTTTATTTGAGGAATTTTTAACAGCTGCAGAATACTCCAGTGATTGGTTGGATCATGTTTTACAGGGAGACAAAATGGTGTATTAGAATACAAACAGGCTTTGGAAATACAGATATTCAACTGTTTAGTCAACATTTTTTGAGCATCAGCTTTGGGCCAGGCCCCGTGCTGTGTACTGGTCATACAAAGGTTAAGAAGACTGACAGGGACCTGCCCTCATGATGCTTAGGGTCTAAAGGGGCTGACAAGCATACAGGCAGACCTGAGTTTAAACCCTGGCTGTGTGATCTTAGTCTCTTGTCTTGCCTGAGCCATAGTTTCCTCATATCCAGAGGCTCATTGTAGAGTGTTATAGCCATAGTATTTGGCCAACAAACATTAGTTCCTTTTTATGTATATGCATATATGTGTGTGTGTGTGGTTTTATATATATATAAACATGTATACATATATATCTGTATTATATATACATATATATTATATACATATCTAATTATAAAATATATTATAATAATTATTAATATATTAATCTTTTTTTGCCCTTATGGGTAATATGGCCATGGATAGCATCCTAAAATAGCTTTTTCTTTGGGGATGGATTATTTGTCATGAGTTGATTTTTGCTATCTAGCTAAAGAAGGTGTTCTTTACTTTTTCTTTCTTTCTTTCTTTGTTTTTTTTAGGCTGTGCTAGAGGCTTGTGGAATCTTACTTCCTGGGCCAGGGATTGAGCCAGGCCCTGGCAGTGAGCTCCAAGTCCTAACCACTGAACCACTAGGGACTCCCCTAAGGAAGCTTTTCTAAACCCTCTGCTACTCTCCAGTGTCCACCAGGCAAGACGTGGGCAGGAGCCACCGAGCTGGCGGGGGGTCTCAGCAAGCAAGTAAGATTTTTTGTTTCTCATCTGCCTACTTTGTGTTCCTCCAACACACCAAAGCAATTCTTGCCTCAGTGCCTTTGCACTTGCACTAGAGACCGCCTAGATATCACCTTCACTTTCTTCAGGTCTTTACTTAAATGTCATCTTATCAGAGAGGCTGTTCTTAACCACTCCCCCTCAACTCCTCTCTTCATCTCCTTTCTCTATTTCTTCTTCTTCATAACTCTTATTACCTCTTAGCATAGGTATATTGGCCTGGGTATTGGCTTATTATCTGTCTTCCTAAGTGAAATGGAATGTTTGTGAAAACCAGGATGTTGTCTGACTGGGGCCTGGAACAATGCCTGGCATATAGGAGGCCCTCAATAAAAATCTGTGGCATAAGTAAATAAAGAGATCACATGGGACTACTCATAATATGTACCGTATATGCTAGTGTCTGGAAACAGGAAAAAGCTGTTCAGATGAAGGAGAGAATGAAAATAATTAGAAACTGAATACAGTACCTTATTTGGGTGATAGGCCATTGAAGATCTTGGCCGAGGTGTATGTGAGTGGGGATTGGGGGTCAGAGAGGCAGTATTTCTTCCCTGCCAAGCTGCAGTGAGAGGCTAATGGCCTCCATGGGGATCCAATCCAATTAAGGCCCTGGCTCCAAGTCAGCTCGGGTTCCCTTGCTGGCTGCAGCAGCTTCCAAGTGACAAAATGAAACCTGTAACTTTCCCGAGATGAGACAGTCTCCAGGCGAGCAGGGCAGAAAGGAGCTGAGGGTAGGGTTTCTGCTCCCAAGGGAGCAAACCTGCATTGCATGCACATGGTTCTAATATTCTGTGTATGTGTGTGTGTGTGTGTGTGTATATGTCTGTGTCTGTGTGTCTGTCTGTCTATGTGTGTATGTGTGTATGTCTCTGTATGTGTGTGCGTTCCAGGCAAAGTGGCTATTTACCATCCTCCAAAACCAGTGCTCACAGAGAAGCAGCTGGATGCGATGGAAAGACACCAGATGCAAAGCGAGGGGACATGGGTTCTGAGATCTGCTCCCGCATAGCTGCGTGACAGGGCAAGAAACCAAGACGGCAGGGAGGCTGAGACCTGCCCTGACTCACACAGCTCCCTGCTACAGAGCTGGAAAGGTGACTGTCCACAAGTTTAGGCCTCATTGCCCTCAGAATGCCCTTTCAACTGTTGTTTTCCTTTTTTCCTTTAAAAAAAAGTTTTTTTTTTTTGAGAGGTAATACATAGCCAAAGGACGAAATTTTAAATTTGT
>SJYC01030651.1:0-31063 GCA_006408675.1 Madoqua kirkii
CCCTCATCAGCAGCCTCATTCTCAGCAACCTTGAACATCATTTTAAGCAACTGTGTGTTATTGCATTGTGTAGATGAACTATGGGGGTTTTTTGAACTATGTTTTATTTGAGGAATTTTTAACAGCTGCAGAATACTCCAGTGATTGGTTGGATCATGTTTTGACAGGGAGACAAAATGGTGTATTAGAATACAAACAGGCTTTGGAAATACAGATATTCAACTGTTTAGTCAACATTTTTTGAGCATCAGCTTTGGGCCAGGCCCCGTGCTGTGTACTGGTCATACAAAGGTTAAGAAGACTGACAGGGACCTGCCCTCATGATGCTTAGGGTCTAAAGGGGCTGACAAGCATACAGGCAGACCTGAGTTTAAACCCTGGCTGTGTGATCTTAGTCTCTTGTCTTGCCTGAGCCATAGTTTCCTCATATCCAGAGGCTCATTGTAGAGTGTTATAGCCATAGTATTTGGCCAACAAACATTAGTTCCTTTTTATGTATATGCATATATGTGTGTGTGTGTGGTTTTATATATATATAAACATGTATACATATATATCTGTATTATATATACATATATATAATATACATATCTAATTATAAAATATATTATAATAATTATTAATATATTAATCTTTTTTTGCCCTTATGGGTAATATGGCCATGGATAGCATCCTAAAATAGCTTTTTCTTTGGGGATGGATTATTTGTCATGAGTTGATTTTTGCTATCTAGCTAAAGAAGGTGTTCTTTACTTTTTCTTTCTTTCTTTCTTTGTTTTTTTTAGGCTGTGCTAGAGGCTTGTGGAATCTTACTTCCTGGGCCAGGGATTGAGCCAGGCCCTGGCAGTGAGCTCCAAGTCCTAACCACTGAACCACTAGGGACTCCCCTAAGGAAGCTTTTCTAAACCCTCTGCTACTCTCCAGTGTCCACCAGGCAAGACGTGGGCAGGAGCCACCGAGCTGGCGGGGGGTCTCAGCAAGCAAGTAAGATTTTTTGTTTCTCATCTGCCTACTTTGTGTTCCTCCAACACACCAAAGCAATTCTTGCCTCAGTGCCTTTGCACTTGCACTAGAGACCGCCTAGATATCACCTTCACTTTCTTCAGGTCTTTACTTAAATGTCATCTTATCAGAGAGGCTGTTCTTAACCACTCCCCCTCAACTCCTCTCTTCATCTCCTTTCTCCTATTTCTTCTTCTTCATAACTCTTATTACCTCTTAGCATAGGTATATTGGCCTGGGTATTGGCTTATTATCTGTCTTCCTAAGTGAAATGGAATGTTTGTGAAAACCAGGATGTTGTCTGACTGGGGCCTGGAACAATGCCTGGCATATAGGAGGCCCTCAATAAAAATCTGTGGCATAAGTAAATAAAGAGATCACATGGGACTACTCATAATATGTACCGTATATGCTAGTGTCTGGAAACAGGAAAAAGCTGTTCAGATGAAGGAGAGAATGAAAATAATTAGAAACTGAATACAGTACCTTATTTGGGTGATAGGCCATTGAAGATCTTGGCCGAGGTGTATGTGAGTGGGGATTGGGGGTCAGAGAGGCAGTATTTCTTCCCTGCCAAGCTGCAGTGAGAGGCTAATGGCCTCCATGGGGATCCAATCCAATTAAGGCCCTGGCTCCAAGTCAGCTCGGGTTCCCTTGCTGGCTGCAGCAGCTTCCAAGTGACAAAATGAAACCTGTAACTTTCCCGAGATGAGACAGTCTCCAGGCGAGCAGGGCAGAAAGGAGCTGAGGGTAGGGTTTCTGCTCCCAAGGGAGCAAACCTGCATTGCATGCACATGGTTCTAATATTCTGTGTATGTGTGTGTGTGTGTGTGTGTATATGTCTGTGTCTGTGTGTCTGTCTGTCTATGTGTGTATGTGTGTATGTCTCTGTATGTGTGTGCGTTCCAGGCAAAGTGGCTATTTACCATCCTCCAAAACCAGTGCTCACAGAGAAGCAGCTGGATGCGATGGAAAGACACCAGATGCAAAGCGAGGGGACATGGGTTCTGAGATCTGCTCCCGCATAGCTGCGTGACAGGGCAAGAAACCAAGACGGCAGGGAGGCTGAGACCTGCCCTGACTCACACAGCTCCCTGCTACAGAGCTGGAAAGGTGACTGTCCACAAGTTTAGGCCTCATTGCCCTCAGAATGCCCTTTCAACTGTTGTTTTCCTTTTTTCCTTTAAAAAAAAGTTTTTTTTTTTTTGAGAGGTAATACATAGCCAAAGGACGAAATTTTAAATTTGTGTAAAAAGAATCTATATTGTAGTAAACAAATGTACACCTCTATCCCCAGTGACCTAGTTCTCCTTTCTAGGGGTGAACGCTGTGTCCAATTTCTTGTGTATCTTTCCAGAGAGAAATGCACTTGTGACAAAGAGTTATGAAAAGATTATTATGGTATGCAAATGTGATACACAGGCATGCAGAAATGATGCACAGGCATTACATGAAAACAGACTAACAGAGAAATTAATATCACAGTTATAGATTATGCTTCCTCATGTAGCCAAGCATTTTCAAGATTTCTTAGTGAATATATTATATGTGTGTGTGTGCTCAGTTGCTCAGTTATGTCTGACTCTTTGGACCCCCTGGATTGTAGCCCACCAGGCTCCTCTGTCCATGGGATTTTCCAGGCAAGAATATTGTGGAGTGGGTTCCCATTTCCTATTCCAGACTATCTTCCCAACCCAGGGATCAAACCCACATCTCTTGCATCTCCTGCCGTGGCAGGCAGATTCTTTGCCACTTTACCACCTGGGAAACCTGGTGCGTATATATGTGTATCAGTTCAGTTCAGTCGCTCAGTCGTGTCCAACTCTTTGAGACTCCATGGACTGCAGTACACCAGGCCTCCCTGTCCATCACCAATTCCCAGAGCTTGCTCAAACTCATGTCCATCAAGTTGGTGATGCCAGGTAATACCATCCAATCATCTCATCCTTTGTTATTTCCTTCTTATTCTGCCTTCAATCTTTCCCAGCCTCATGATCAGGGTCTTTTTCAATGAGTTAGTTCCTTGCATCGGGTGGCCAAAGTACTGGATTTTCAGCTTCATCATCAGTCCTTCCAATGAATATATATATATATTCTAAGAATATATTCTAAGCATATATGTATGCTAAGTTGCTTCAGGCATGTCTGACTCTGTGACCCTGTGCACTGTAGCCCACTAGGCTCCTTAGTCCATGGGATTCTCCAGGCTACTGGAATGGATTGCCATGCCCTCCTTCAGGGAGTCTTGCTGACCCAGGGATTGAACCTGGGTTTCTTTTTCCTGTGTTGCAGACAGATTCTTTACTGCTGAGCCACCAGGGAAGCCCAATTTCCCTTATAATGTGCCTTATATATAAATAACATATGTGTGCCATATATGTGTATATTCCTCAAAAACAAATCTGATAGAACTTCACATATTATTGAGGGATTTCCTATTCCCAGATATTTTTATGTTTTTGGTTGCAGGAATAACTGAGATGTTTATTATAATTTTGAACTGGCAGGGTTTTGAATATAGGAAGGCACTGGTTTCTAAAAAAAGAATTAACTTTATATCTTATCATTTCCATGAGATTGCTCTTACTATTTTGTTGTTGTTGTTTCGGTCATGCCATGTGGCAGGCGGGATCTTAGTCCCCAGACTAGGGATTGAACCCATGCCTCTGCAATGGAAGCATGGCATCTTAACCACTGGACTGCCAGGGAAATCCCAAGGTTGCTTGTTGGTGCTTATGGATTTCCAGTTGTTTTTCTTTGGAACTAATGTAGAAGACAGTCAGCCCAGTAGATCCTGATCCTATGGATGCTTTGTTAATAAACTCTTTTTGATGTGACTGATGACCTATCACGTCTGTGTAAACTTGCCCTTCTTTCCCTGACTCAACATAAGCCCTGTTATAGACATTATCCCCACACTTGACAGAATAAATTGTGGCTTGGCAAGGTGAAATGATTTGCCTTAACTAGTGAGTGGCAGACCTGGCATTTCAACTGTGGTCTGTTATGCAAAATCTTTTGATCTTAGTATGGCAAAATGAAGGAGAGAAGAGGTTAGAGAGGGGTTTGTGCAAAAGCAGCAGAAGATGACATTTTTTGAATGCCTAAGGCATGCCAAAAAGTTAATATACTATCTTTTTGAATGCTCATAAGACCTCTTAGAGGCCAGCGTTATGAGCAGATGGTTGGCCAGGGCCTGGGCTCAAGGACAAAGAGATCTGGGTTTGATTATTAACTCGGCTCCTGACCCTAGGCACACTGCTTAACTTTTCTGAGCCTCAGTTTCTCTGCTGTACAAATGGTACCTGAGTGGTCCTCCTCTCAAAGGTCTGTGTCCTGGAGCTTGTGGCCAAGAACACCTCAGTCCTTGGACCCACACACTGGAACTCTGTTTCTAGAGCCTAAAAAAGCTGAATTGACATGTGTCTCCAACTCCCATGTTTGTTGAATGACTTTGCTTCCTCCAGGGGAGCCCATATCTACAGGGCGGTGGGAAGTTGGTGCTTCTGTGGACACAGCATTCAGGTTAAACTTTAGCAAAAGTTATGGCTAAGTAACAATTAGCAGGATTTTATAGGACCTAATTCATATTGTGGGGACACATCTGAAGTTCAAAGATGTATTGGGATTTTCCATAATTGAGTTAACTGACATCACTAGAGATTAGTCTGTCGTTGTTGTTTAGTTGCTCAGTCGTGTCCGACTGTTTTTGACCCCATAGACTGTAGCCCACCAGGCTCCTCTGTCCATAGGATTTCCTGGCAAGAATACTGGAGTTGCCATTACCTACACAGGGGAACTTTCAGACTCAGGGACCAAACTCATGGCCCCTGACACGTCTCTGGCATTGCAGGTTGATTCCCCATTGCTGAGCCACTGCGGAGGCCCCCAGAGATTAATTAAGCACCTGTTACAGGGCAATGAGAAAAACAACAATGTGAAACTTAAGAGATGGAGGTTAAAAGGCAATAGTTGAATTTTATTTTTTCTTTCACTGAATCTCATCAAACTTGGGGCTTCTCAGGTGGTGCTAGTGGTAAAGAACCTGTCTGCCAATGCAGGAGACATAAGAGTCTCCGGTTCAATACCTGGGTCGGGAAGATCCCCTGGAGGAGAGTGTCACGATTATTATTATTTTATTATGTCCCAAGCACTGAGCTAGGTATAAGAAAGTATGAATAAGAATTATAGGCATAAATGATTTTGTTGTTGTACATCATTGTATTGTACTTTGTAGATATTGCATTTTTTTTACAAATTAGAGGCTTTTGGCAACCTGCCATTGAACAAGTCTATTGGCACTATTTCTCCAACAATGTTAATTTATTTACTATACTTATTTTTAAAATGTATTTCACATCTGTAATGTAACAAGTACTCTGCTAAATCATTTGCATGCATTATCTCACTTAATCCTCACAATTATCCTGTGATATTAGTATCCTTATCACTCTTATACATAAAGAAACTGAGGCTTACAGACTACTTTGCTATTTTTCCCATTGTGAATTTGGTTAGCAAAGAATGAATATTTGAAACCCAGGTCTAGTGTACCAACAGCATTATTTTTATTTACTTAGTTATTTTATTTATTTACCTTTGCTTGTTATTGTTGGCTATGCCATGGGATCTTAGTTCCCCAACCAGGGATCAAACCTGTGCCCTCAGCACTGAAAGTGTGCATCCTTCTGCCAGGGAGTTTCCTAACAACATTATTTCTTTTTTGAAGTTTTAATTTTTTTAAAACCTTTAATTTTGTATTGGGTTATAGCCAATGCCATGATAGTTTCAGGTGAACAGCAAAGGGACTCAGCCATGCATATGCTTGTGACCATTCTCCCCCAGCCTAGACAGCATATTAAAAACCAGATACATTACTCTGTCAACAAAGGTCCATCTAGTCAAGGCTATGGTTTTTCCAGTGGTCTTGTATGGATGTGAGAGTTGGACTTTAAAGAAAGCTGAGCGCCAAAGAATTGATGCTTTTGAACTGTGGTGTTGGAGAAGACTCTTGAGAGTCCCTTGGACTGCAAGGAGATCCAGCCAGTCCATCCTAAAGGAGATCAGTCCTGGGTGTTCATTGGAAGGCCTGATGTTGAAGCTGAAACTCTAATACTTTGGCCACCTGATACGAAGAGCTGACTCATTTGAAAAGATGCTGATGCTGGGAAAGACTGAAGGCGGGAGAAGGGGATGATAGAGGATGAGATGGTTGGATGGCATCACCGATTCAATGGACAGAGGTTTGGGTGGACTCCGGGAGTTGATGATGGACAAGGAGGCCTGGCATGCCTCCCTGGGGTCGCAAAGAGTCAGACACGACTGAGCGACTGAACTGAACTGATTCTCCCCCAAATTCCCCTCCCATCCAGTCTGCCACATAACATTGAGCAAGGTTCCATGTGCTATACCATAGAACAGCATTATTTTTAAATTAAAGTATGCATATTATTTTTTTCAGGATAATGCTATTGCACACTTAATAGACTAGGTACAGTGCAAACATAATTTTTATATGTACTGGGAAACCAAAAAAATTTGGTTGACTTGCTTTATTAAGATACTGGCTTTATGAGTTAGGGGTAGCTGCAGAGGGAATTGAAAGCTTAGGCTTTGCTGTGGTCATGTTTCTCCAGTATTACTACAGTGGGCAAGGAGACCAGGTCTACATGCTGAAGAAGCCTGATTCTATGGTTCAACAGAGCCGCTGGGCCTATCCTGCTCAATTCTCCCTGGACGACAAATACTCTCAAGATGAAATCACCATCAAGAACTGCTTCAAGGTACTCATGACCCAGCAACCTCGGCCTGAACTCTGAGGATCTCTTAAAATCTCATATCCCTTCTGCTGCCTGCTAGCCCCAGGAGACTTTCTGAAACCATGCTCTTCAATCTTTGAGCCTTGAAGTCTTGCTACAACTCTTGCTTCTTGAATCCAGTCTCATCCTTGCCTTTGATCATGCTTGTTGTGAGGCAATTATGGTAGCATCCTCTTTAAAGGGAAGATGTTTGAATCATCTTTTCATACTTTGAATCACTGCCAGGTTACTAAAATGATTTGAAAGATAAAAAAAAAAAAGATACTGGCTTTATAGGGTGACCTGGAACTGAACTCACATCTCTAAGGCCTGACTCTCATGTTTATTAGCATTTAGTATATGCCAGGCCATCTGTTAATAAGCTTTACATTTATTTACTTGTTTAATCTCTATAACAACTCTATGAGATAGGTATTGTAATTATCATCAGTTTATAAGAGGAAATTGGTATAGAGGGAACTACTTGCTCAAAATCACACAGCTAGGAAATAAGATATTTTGCTCAACTAAAGATGGATATAAGGTTCCTTTTACTCTGAGAATCTCACAGTATACCAAGGAAGAAGACATTGATATGAATAGTAATAATAGCCAACATTTATGTTTATAATTAAATGCTTTACATGGATTATCTCATTTAATCCTCAAAGTGACTTTATTAGCTAGGTTCTATTCTCATCTCTTGTGATGAGGAGGCTAGCTTGAGTTAAGTAACTTGTCCAGATGGAGTTCAAAATCAGGTAGTTTGCTAGAGAAGCTCACTTTAGTACATGCAATACCACTTAACCTCCTTGATGGGTGATGTAGAATCCAGACCAATACCTTGGTTCAAGGCACCTCCTTGGAGCAGGGGAATATTTGAGTTGGGCCTTAAGGATAGGTAGGCGCTTACCCGTACCCACTAAGTATACAATGTGGTGAAAAGACGATTGTGGGTTGAAGTCTCAGCTCTGCCACCTTCCCAACTGAATGACTTGTGTTTAATCTCCTCCATTCCCTAGTTTCCTTAATTGTAAGTGTGGACAATGAAAATTATTCATCTGAAACGCCATGAGGAGTAAAGTTTTTTTATTTTTTTAAGAGTGCAGGCTCAGTAGTTGTGGCACGCACAGGCTTATTTGCCCCAGGTTATGTGGGATCTTCCAGATGTACAAGCTGGGAACAGAAAAGAAGAGGAACCAGAGATCAAATTGCCAGAATCTTTTGGATCTTAGAAAAAGCAAAGGAAGTTCCAGAAAAATATCTACCTCTGCTTCATCGACTACTCAAAAGCCTTTGACCGTCTGGATCACAAAAACTGTGGAAATTTTTTAAAGAAATGGGAATACCAGGCCACCTTACCTGTCTCCTGAGAAACCTGTATGTGGGTCAAGAAGCAATAGTTAGAACCTTACATGGAACAACTGACTGGTTCCAAACTGAGAAAGGAGTACATCAAGGCTATACATTTTCACCCTCTTTATTTAACTTGTATGCAGAGCACACCATGCAAAATGCCGGGCTGGATGATCACAAGCTGGAATCAAGATTGCTGGGAAAAATATCAACAACCTCAGATATGCAGATGATACCACTTAATGGTAGAAAGTGAAGAGGAACTAAAGAGCCTCTTGATAAAGGTGAAAGAAGAGAGTAAAAGAGCTGGTTTAAAACTCAACATTCAAAAAACTAAGATCATGGGATCTGGGCCCATCACTTCAAGGCAAATAGAAGGGGAAAAAGTGGACGTGGTGACAGATTTTCTTTTCTTGGTCTCCAAAATCACTGTGGATAGTGACTGCAGCCATGAAATCAAAAGATGCTTAATCCTCGGAAGAAAAGCTATGACCAACCTAGAGAGCATATTAGAAAGCAGAGGCATCACTTTGCCAACAAAGGTCTGTGTAGTCAAAGTTATGGTTTTTCCACTAGTCATGTATGGATGTGAAGGTTGGACCATCAAGAAGGCTGAGCACTGAAGAAATGATGCTTTCTTTCTAATTGTAGTGCTGGAGAAGACTCTGGAGAGTCCCTTGGACTGCAAAGAGATTCAGTGAGTCAATTCTCAAGGAAATCAACCCTGAGTATTCATTGGTAGACTCTTGAGAGTCCCTTGGACTGCAAGGAGATCCAACCAGTCCATTCTAAAGGAGATCAGTCCTGGGTGTTCTTTGGAAGGAATGATGCTAAAGCTGAAACTCCAGTACTTTGGCCACCTCATGTGAAGAGTTGACTCATTGGAAAAGACTCTGATGCTGGGAGGGATTGGGGGCAGGAGGAGAAGGGGATGACAGAGGATGAGATGGCTGGATGGCATCATCGACTCAGTGGACGTGAGTTTGAGTGAACTCCAGGAGTTGGTGATGGCTAGGGAGGCCTGGTGTGCTGCAGTTCATGAGGTCGCAAAGAGTTGGACACGACTGAGCAACTGAACTGAACTGAGCTGAACTGATTCATTGGTAGGTCTGATGCTGAAGCCAAAGCTCCAAAACTTTGGCCACCTGATGTGAAGAGATAACTCATTGGAAGACCCTGATGCTGGAAAAGATTGAAGGCAAAAGAAGAGAACATCAGAGGATAAGATGGTTAGATAGCAACATCAACTCACTGGATATGAATTTGAACAAACTCTGGGAGACAATGAAGCATAGGGAAGCCTGTATGCCATGAAATCACAAAGAGTTGGACACGACTTAGGGACTAAACAACAATATGTTCCCCAACCAGGGATCCAACCCACATTCCCTTCATTAGAAGGCAGATTCTTAGCCACTGGACCCCCAGGGAAGTCCTCATGAGGAATAAATGTGATTGGGTATAAAAACACTCAAATATCTGGTATACATCATGGGAGTTCAGTAGTTGAGATTAAGGACAGATGGGTTTAAGACCAACAGCTATTAAGCAGGACTTACCATGCACCAGGCACCACTGCAAACATTTACCGTGGATTTACTTATCCACAATCCTATTTACTCATTAAAAATCATAACTATTGTTAGTTACTATTTTCAGACCCATTTTACAGAGGAGCAGAGTGAACACAGCCAAGTTAAATAAGGTATTCTGAGCTAGCAAACCACAGTGCCAGAACTGCAGCCCAGGCAGTCTGACCCAGAGTCCACGTGCTTAGCTCTTCGCTGCCTCAGTTGCAGAGAGTGGGTTTGAGACGGTCAGCTAGAGCAGCACTACAGAATCAGGACTGGGAAGAGGCAAGTGTGCCAGCAGTGGGGGCTTTCTGGAGGTGCCATCCTGCCCCTTGGAAAACCTGACTTCTGATCTAGCAGCAATCGTAGACAAACACAAACCACCCGACCTCTCAGAAGGTGCCAACAAGACCTTCCAAAGGGTGCATCAGGGGTAAACTGTAGCTTAAACAAGGCACATACTCTCATTCCATAAGTTTTACTGTGTATTATGAATTGTTCTATGAGCTGGGAATATTAGCCGTAACCAAAAATCAAACAAAAAAGTTCTGCCCTCATGGAATTGATGTTTAGTGGCAGGAGAGAGACAATAAGCAAATAAACAAGTAAAATGTATCTCAGAGGGTGATAAGTGTTACGGAGAGAAATAAAGTGGAGAGTAGAATGAGGCTGAATCACTTGGCAATGTTGAGTAGGATGGTATCGGGGGAGATTTCCCTGAGAAAGAGGTATGTGAGCAAAGACCTGAAGGAGGCAAGGGAATGGGAATTGCAGGAATCCTGGGGGAAGAATGTTCCCCTGGGGTAAGAATGTTCCATAGAAGGAGGAGAGCAAGTGCAAAGACCCTGAGGCAAGAGGCCATCTGGCACATTCAAAGAATAGCAAGGAGGCAGGTGTGCCTGGGATAGAGAGCAAAGGGGAGAGGAATGAGATGAGGTCAGAAGCGGGTGCGGGTGGAAGAGGGAGGAGAACTCATCTCTACCTGTCTTTAAGATCTGTGTGCGTGTTATAAAAACGAATACAGAATGCAAAACATGCATGCATTTCAGTACTGGAATATGAGACTTAAATGCAATATGCTGGTGGACCCTCCCCCACATACACTTCCTGGTTCTCTCCCTGTCTACCTGTCCCTGGACTGGCTCTGCCCATCCATGCAAGCCACGTGGTGGTGGAAATTGGGAAATGGAGGTAGAAGTGACTGTGATCAGATTTCTAAGCACAGGCTCTGGCTCTCAGCCTTGGAGATCATCACTGCCTCAAGGTTCTGTGGGGGAGAATGTCAGTGGCTTCCTCTCAGGATCTGCCTCAGTAAGGCCTAAAAACCCCTGGTGTGCTCATCCCTCCATGCCTTGGTCAGCTCCAGGTCCTCGGCCAAGAGGCCAGTATGGGGCTGTCAGCAGACATTCACCACACGTAATAGTGACTGATTCAAGCTGAATTTGATGACCATCGGGCAACCCTTTCAAAAGAGGACTGCTTGGAAATATTCTTTGCCTCGGGCCAGTCTGGGGTCATCCTGGAGGTCCCATTTGATTGTTTTGGACCTGAATCTGCTTTGAACTGGCTCACTATTTTGGTTCCTTTCAGGCAGGTAGAGACTGGAAGCAAACTTTGGTTCACTTTCCTGACTCCATGAAGAACTAACACGAGGTTCAGCTGGCACTTCAGTTTTTGGTTTTGGTTTGGGTTCCCATCTCAAAGACAGCCTCTTGGCATTTTACTTCTTTTCAACAAATGGGCTGGGTTCAGGGAGTTGAGTGTGACGCCATCCTCGCCTGCAGGGGTGGACAGGGGCAGGAGGAGGCCTAAAGTGGCGATAGTAGCTATCACTGACTAAGCAGGACGTGAGGTAAGGAAGGCCCGGTAACAGCCCCACCCCCCTCTAGAGAATGAAACTGAGGCTTAGGGAGTTGGGGCTTCCCAGGTGGCTCAGTGGTAAAATAATCTGCCTGCCAATGCAGATTCGATCCCTGTGTCGGGAAGATCCCCTGGAGAAGGAAATGGCAACCTACTCCAGTATTCTTGCCTGGAGAATCCCACTGACAGAGAGGCGCCTAGCAGGCTACAGTTCATGGGGTCGCAAACTGAGCAGGCAGGGATTTCAGGATCTTGCAGTTTAAGGGCTTAAGATCTGACTCTAGATCATGTGCTCCTAACCCCTGGGGTAGGATGTTTCTTTAACAGAGTTCCTGCAAGAGAATTTGAGCAACACCCTATGGACTGGGAGAGGGAGGAGGTACTGGTTTCACTATATTTTCACACATATGTTCACTTTGTTAAAGCATTCTGACATGTGCTATGCTCTGAGGATGTGGAGAGATAAACCTTGGTCTGATCCTCTCAGGACAGCCTTCAACTTAAGCTAGGAGGTGGGGAGGAGTAGCTGAGTCATGTGTTACGGAAAGTCAGAAGAGGGGACAAGTAACTGTTTCCAGAGGGGATGACACTTGCCCCAGGCATTCATCAGTCGCAAAACCGGTGCTTACCTCCTGCCTGACTCAAAGTATACAGCTACTGTCTTCAGGGACTTCAAATCCCAGTAGAGTTTTTCCAGTTTGAAGACCACCTGCATTCAAAAGGTCCCGGTGCTTGCTAAAATGGGAATTTCTCCCTTTCCCTCGGGAGGAGAAGCAGAGAATTGAGTAAAGGAGGTCTGGGTGTAGCACCCAGGTGACTCTGATACACACTTCAGGTTTGCCAGGTGGATGGGGAAAGGAAATCACTTCTGGGAAGAGGAACCCTATGGATTAATAGCTTGAGGGTCCTTCGTAGCCTCGGGCAAAGGGGTTCAGTTCCAGACCTTAGGCTCTCGGAGAGAGATCATGGTCCGTGCCGTTTATTGCAGGGGGCTGGGGGGCAGGCACACTGTAGGGTCTCATAAATATTTGTTAATACACTGGCTCTCAAGACAGAAGTGACCGGAGAGTCAAAAGGGAAAAGAGAGAAGTCAGGAAGAAGGATGAAACGGTGATTTTAAAGGGGATGAAAACTTTCTCCGAAGAGCAGAAGGGCGCTCTGCCTAACTGAGGGTGTTGGGGGGAGGCAACTGCTGAGGGAAAGGGCGACGGGTCCTGTAGGGGGGCGGTGCTGCAGAAGAGGAGAGAAGCCGGGAGATGCCTTCTCGCCTCTCCAGGCCGGCCGAAGGCTGAGGTCACTTGGCACAGCGCCAGTAGCAGCTGCGAGAACGCGCCCGCGCTTCGGCGGGAGGCGGTGTCAGGCGCTGGCTCCCGGGGGACTTTCCCCTCCGCCCCACCTCGGGAGGCGAGGCTCAGAGTCCCGCCCTCCGCTCGCCCAAGCCCTAGCTTCTCTTGGTCCCCACCAGCGCCACGCCCCTGAGCCGAGGGCAAGCCGCCTCAGCAGCCTCCAGGGGCCAGAGCCTTCCTTCTGCCCCCAACCCCCCTACCCCAACTCAACACCCACTTGGCCGAGGCCACGCCCCCGAGCTCCGGCCGCCCACTTTTCCTCTGGAGAGTCCGGAGACTCCGGCCTTTGGCCCCGCCCCCATCCGAGACCCCGCCCCCGCGACTTGAAGGGGCCGGGGCTGCGGCCGCCTCAGAGTCGCGCGCGCGGGGCGTGGGGCGGTGCTGAGGAGACGAGCCTGAGGCGCGGAGGCTGAGGCGAGCTAGACGCCAGGACCGTCCGGGGAGCTGCAGCGCGGCGGGAGCCCGTAGCCAGAGCAGTCCCGGAGCAGAAACAGCCGCCGCCGCCGTCCGCGGAGCCCAGCCGAACCGGCCATGGCGTTGTCGATGCCGCTGAACGGGTTGAAGGAGGAGGACAAAGAGCCCATCATCGAGCTCTTCGTCAAGGTGAGCCCTCGCTGTCGTCCCGTCCGCCCAGAGCCGCCAATCTCCCCGGCCCTGCGCCCGCCGGGCCGCGGGGGGCGGCGTCCCCTGGGCGCTCCTCCGCCGCGGCGCCCCCGCGCGGCGCAGGGCAAGCGGGCTGGAGCGGAGCTTTGCTCCCGCGCCCCCGGCCCATTGTCTTGGGCCCACCCGCGCCCTCCCGCCGTCGAGGCCGGTCGGGGGAGCCGGCGTGGGACTGGGACCCCAGAAAGCCAGCGCTGCGGGGCGGGCAAGGGGGCGGCGCCGCATCCAGCCGCGGGGACCCCGGCGGATGCCTCACCATCGTCGGGCGTCCGGGTGGGGCGAGCTTCTCCCTCCACCCCCGCCGCCGCCCCGGGGCCCCGGAGGCCCCAGTTCCTGGGACTGGGGCGGGGGTGGGCCCTGTCACCCCCCTCTCCCCAAGCCACCGCCGGGGCGCCCGACCCCACCCCGCCTCAGCCCTCGGCTCTCGACCCAAGTCCACTCCCGGCCCGGGAGGCGAAGCCTCAGCCCCGTCGTGAGCTGATGCACTGAACTTCTTTGAACGCTTTCTGAAAGAGCATGTCACTCCCGGCTGTAGGAAACTGTAACTTTAATTTTCGATTCCATCTGAAAAAATGTTTTAAAAAGAGCAGACATTCCTGGGCCTCCGGAAAAGACCGAGATTCCCAGCTTGGGTTTTCCTGTCTGAGGTATTTGACCACCATCTGGTTTCTTGTTTCTCAAGCGCGAGTGTTTTGTATGATGCAACATTTTGGCTGCTCCCCTCGGTGTTGCTGCCTCGGGAAAGATTATGTGCCCTTTTGTTTTGAAAGAAAAACTGACGAGGAAAGAATTCGTAACTTGCTTGGGCTTTAAAGGGTTGATTTTTTCCCCTTTCTGGTCTCTTCAGTTTTTATATCCTGGAACTACCGTGTTTGTTGACAAGTATACCTCTAGCCCTTTACTTTTTTCTTCAGTATTTTTCGTTTTCGCAAAGGAGAAAGACAGAATTTAACGAACATCTGGATCCAACTGCCTCTCTCAAAACTTCTTTAAAATCCTCGAGATTTTCTTTCTTAGTCACTTAACCAGCTCTCAGATTTAAGCTCTTAGTTGGAGAATTTAACAGAAATCCGGAACAATTTTTGTTCTTTATTTCCTGAGTTTTCTAAAGTACAAAAGACATTTAGGGGTGTGTTTGAGACATGGAAGTAAGAAATGCTCTGCAAGTGGTGGAAACAGTATTTTGAGATTTCATTCAGTTATCAGTTTTAGAAGCAGTTGGATTCAGGGAACTGAAACAGCAGACAGGTATAGAGTATCTTCAAAGAGTCTCAGTTATTTGTAGTGGCAGATATAGTACTTTGAGATACAGAGAATATAGGAAGAAATCTGAAATAAGAAAAAGGAAGAGGCCTGGAAGGCAGCATGGAGAAGGGAGAGGCGTGGGTCAGAGAGAAGTATTCAAAAAATTTCACTGAGCCACTAATAGGAAGGAATTTCCATAAATTCAAGAACAGTGTATCTCCTGAAAACCTAAAAAACATGTTACTTAAGGATATTACTTTAGAAGTATCATTAAATTTACAGTCAGATAAAGGTGTTATCACTAGTGGCCTTTCAGCATTGTACTGGAGGTCTAACCAATACAATAAGACATGAAAAAGAAATAAAAGATGTGAATTACAGGCAAGGAGATCAATGCTTAATGCCCTATTACTATTTAACTCTTCAGTTAGGAGAGAGAGGTGGTGCCTTGTTTCCCAGACTTGAGTCACTTGTATACATCCCTTCTTAATTTTCTGTATATTTCTTGAATTGGTATTACTTACTAAATCCAGCTCACTTTTTAAAAAGCATAAACACATTGCCCTAAGCAATAATGCTTGTGAAACTGAATTAGGTGTGGTGATTATATTTCTGACGTGCATAACTATCAAAATACATGTTTGTGAGCCATTTAAAAGCATCCTGCTTATCATAGTTGTAAGGCTCTGTCACTGGGCTTGAAAGAACCAGGTTCAAGTCATAGTTCTGTACTCACTGGCAGTTTAACCTGGGCAGGTTATTTTCCTTCTCTGAGACTTGTTTTCCTCTTGATGAAGTAAGAGGTGAAATGTTTTCTGCTGCCCCATGATTCTGCATAGGCAAAACTTTGTACTGATATAAATCAGGATAGCTGTTTCAAAGGGGGAAAAGGGGACAGGTAAATTGTGGTAAAGAGTATTCTTGATTACCAAAATCTGTGTGTGGGAAATGCCAGTGGGGAAACTACCCTTGTAAATAAAATTATTTTGAAAGCAGCAAAGGGGTGGAGACTGTGGTTGTCCAGTGTGGCATGTTAAACACCTGAGTTTGTAGCAGGAAACTGTTACCTACACCTAAAGGAAATGAGTATAAATATGCTACCTTTTCAGGTAGCGTTAAATTTTATGGAAATAGGCTGGGACCTTGCGAGCTAAGCTAGTGTGACTAGACTCACTGCTGCATCTTTCCCCCCTTGTTTTTGGAGTTGTCTGTTCATGAGCCCAGTGAATTCTCATTGCCTGTATAACAGCAGTGCTCCATTTTTGTTTGTTTACCCCAGCATGTACAGGATGGGGGGTGCCCTCCCAACAGTAAAAGAGGCCTACAAAGGCAGTCATCCTCAAGAGTTAGGATGCCCTCTTCCTCCTACTCTGAGGGGCCTCGTATGGATTTTGATAATACTAGTCCTACTTGGGGACCACTGATTAATAGGGTGAAGTTCAAGCCCTTTAGCAAGGTCATAAAGTCTCTCATCTACTGCCAAGTTTCTAATCCAATTTGTCCACTTACTAATTGTGAGTCCCAGAATACATTGCTTAAACCTCTCTATGGCTCATCTGCACAGGTGAGATATTAATAGACCAACCTCATGGGATTAAATTAGTTAATAGATATGGTGATAATAAGCTTAGAACAACGACTAGTTCTAAGATACTAGAAGTAAATAAGTAAATAAATGCTGGTAGTGTGTCATTTTGTATATACTTTTTGTATATACATCTTCCCTACTTGAAAAGCGGTAAGTTTCTTGATGGTAAGGTCTGTGTATTGTTCTGAGTGGGTACCTAAAATGGTATCAAATAGTGGGAATGAGATTGTTTCCTTCTTTCTGAGCATTTTGGTGTCGATATATGTGTCTGACATGCTTTGGAATTGAGGGCTGTTTACTTTTTACATCCTGATGGTCTGTGTTTCAAACCTCGGTCCTTCATTTGTTCAACTTTGCTTACACTCCAGCCTCCAAAACCATGTCGTTTTATCTATTTTCCCTTTCATTTTTGGTACTTCTAGTCTTTTCATGTATCAGCCATATATTTTCCACCAGTATTTTTCTTTGTTACATTCAGAATTTGAAAACCCAGATTTCTATATGGGGTAAAAGTAAATACTGTGTTGAACAACAAAATGAGAGAAGTTGAGAAGAGTCTGATCTTTGGATTTTTCCTTTGCTTCTATATGCTTAACTCCTCTTGATTCCCCTGCTGCCCTCTCGCCCCACCCCCTGCTAGAATCTTTGGTATGATGTGATGGTGTTTCTGTTCTTGGGGAGGATTCCCTTTACAGTTTACTTTTATTGGCTGGAATGTAAAGTTGTTGGTGTTGCCATTTTGAACTGGGACGCTCACTATTGGCAGTCATTCTTAAACTGCTAGAATTGGAGTGGTGTAAAAAGTTAATCTGGTGCAGAGTGGCTTAACGCACAAGAATAATTGTTTATTTTGAGGTATTTGGCAGAATTTTTAATGTGCGTGAACCCTGACTGCTTGGAGCCAGACTGCATGGCTTGAATCTGGCTTCTAGAGGTGTGTTAGGGAAGTTTCTTAAGTTCTTAGTAGTACCTCAGTTTCTTGACCACTAATATTGAGATGATGAGAACAGCACAATTTTATGGGGTTGCGGAGGGGATTAATTGGTGACCTATGTGTATTAATTAGGGTAATGTAAGCTTCTGTAATGAATACTGTTATCTACCCCAAACAATGGTTCAAACAAAATGGAAGTTAATTTCTTTCTCACCTGGCAACCCAGGCAGGGTGTTCTCAATGTTGACGGCTTTCCTCCTTAGAGTCATTTCGGGACCAAAGTGCTTTTCAGCTTCTTTTCCTACCAACCCCCATGGCATTGTCCTCTCAGTCAGAGCTAGTAACTGAGAAATCCTGGTTGCAGCAGTTGGTGAAGAGCATGGAGGAGGCTCATCATAAGGGTACCAGCCCAGAACTTCTACCTGTCACTTCCTTTCATTCTCCACTGGGGAGAACTATAATTACATGATTTTATCTAACTGCAAGGAATGCTGGGAAATAGGATCCAGCCATATATCATCCTATGTAAAGTATTAGGAATAGTGCTTGGCACACAGTAGAGCAGTGGACACCTATTTTCGTTCTTGATAATATATTCTTCTTTTGTTGGCTGTGTTGTATGGCTTCGTAGGATCTTATTTCCCCCTAGGGATTAAACCCAGGCTGTGGCAGTGAAAGTAGAGTCCTAACCACTGGATTTCCAGGGAGTTCCCAATAGTGTATTATTCATAAGTACGAGCTTCATTAATTGGATTCAGGGGATTTCATAAATCCTTAAAATTACATATAAAATTCTATATGAATCTCTTTTTCTGGGAATTAGGAACCATTGTTCTAAAAAGTAGATGGTGGCATTCTGATTGTTGAGTGTTAATTCACATAAGAAAGATATAAAAGTTTGACCTAGATGATCCTTAAAGTCACTTACATCTGATTATCTGTGATTTAAAGCATTTATTGAAATGAAGTAAGTGCCTAAAATGAGTTAGCTATTATGGGAAATATAAGAAATTATTAAGCATTTTCTATTTTTAGGTTTATAAATTTTATTGGAAAGAAAACAACAATACAGGGTAGTACATGCTTAATGAGTCAGCTGTGGTTCACATTAAGTTGGACCAGGACAGATGGGTAAAAGCAGAGAAGTAAGCTTTGACTTGACTTTGAAAACATAGCTATCATAAGGGAATTGGGAATGGCTAAGAATGGGAATGTTAGGGATGTGTGCTGTGTGTGTTTTATAATTTTATTTATTTATTTTGGCTGTGCTAGATCTTTGTTGCTGTGAGGGCTTTTCTCTAGTTGCTGTGTGCTAACCTCTTATTTTGGTGAAGGCTTCTCTGTTGCAGAGCGCAGGTTCTAGGACATGGAGGCTTCAGTAGTTGCAACTCTCAGCCTCACGAGCACAGGCTCAATAGTCGTGGGGATAGGGACTTAATTCCTCTGTATCATGTGGGATCGACCTTGGACCAACCTAAGTCTCCTGCATTGACAGGTAGATTCTTTACCACTGAGCCACCAGGGGAGCCCTGGGAATGTTAGTTCTGACATCACTTGTAAACTCATTATGCAGGAAACAGTAGATAGATGATACTTTCAGAAGAAGAAGGAACCAGCAGTGTTTCAAACCCATAGTGCTAGGGAGACGAGTTATTTAGAAGTTGAGAATGAGACTTTGAAAGCCTAAGTCTGAGTCTTACTGTTTTCCCAACACTTCTCTACTTTTTGGATTGCTGTCTATTCATCAGCTTCTCAGCAGCATTTGGAAAGGTGCAAATGGATTATGGGCAGGCTCGCAGCTGTCTTTTTTTTACTGTGTAAAGTGGGAGTTCTTTATGTTTTGTTTTGAGGGCAGCCTTTTTAAAAAAAAAAAAACCACAGACAAATGATATTAATTTTCTATAGGCAGTGATGCTGAGAACTTTGTTTTAATAATTGAACAGAAACCCAACATCAAGACAGTGTTACCTTGGATGAATTGCTTTGACATTTACGTGAGGTTTTCAGAGGTGAAAATTCAGGAGATAGAAATGAATGTAAAAAGTGAAGTTAATGGCAACACTATTTTGTTATGTTTTATCTGGGCTGTTCCTGAATACTTAACAATGCTCCTCTTGGCAAAGGCCAAGGTGATTACCAGAGTAAATGTAAAATTCTGAGAGAAAGGGGCCCCAAATGGGTAACAGATGGGAGGATTCTGAGAAGAGGTGACTGAACACATGAAAAGTCTCACATGAAAGAAGGAGATTGGTGGGAGGGGTAAATTATGAGGTAGAGGTTAACACATACACACTACTGTATATAAAGTAGATAACCAACAAGGATCTACTCTATAGCACAGGGACCTATACTCAATATTTTATAATACCCATGAAGAAAAAGAATCTGAGAAAGAGACTCTGTGTATAACTGAAGCACTGTGCTGTACACGTGAAACACAACATTCTAAATCAACTATACGTCATTAAAAAAGTCTAATGGTACAAATAATAATAGGAAAGAGCAAAATGGAAGACCTGGCTGTCACTAAAAGTTAGAGTTGGTTTGGAAGGGTGCTTACAGAGATGCCTGGAAGCCAGTAAAATGATGGTGAGCAAGACTTTCCCATTTCCTGTTTCATCGACAGTGTGGAACCTCAGTGTTCTTATGTCTCCTGACTAGGGAATTAGTGAGTCCATAAAAGGAAAATTTGTTAGCTGGGCTGAAGAGTGTGATTAAGGCAGATTTTAGTCAAGTAGGGGAGTAAGTTAAGATGGGTTTGTCCATTGTATAGGTTCTTGTAGAAAATGGAAAGGGACTTTCTGAATGTAAACTATCAAATTTGATTTAATAGAAATCTAAATTTAATTCAGAGATCAGTTTGTGAATTATTTTGGAAGTTTAATCCTTTTGTCTTTTTGGTAACTTGACTTTATCCCTTAGTACTCAGTACCAAGAAATGATATACAGAATATCAATTAGCTTTATTTGGTTTGTTATTTTCCTTTATTTAAAACAGAAAACCAGGAAATTATATTAGTATAAATTGATGAAAGTAACAACTTAATATAGATAAATGAGGCTATATTTGAAAGGCGTGCCGAAGATGGTCTAGGAGTATTATATATTTTAGTTTCAATATTTAAAGAAGTAATAATATTAGAGTCAGGGCCAGGTGTTGACCCTCAGAGCATATATTTTGTTCTATAGATTTTTTTGTTGTTGATACTTTGCTTAGAGCTGAAATATAGTATGACTCTGGACAAGAGATATAACAGTTTTCTTACGTTTTTTGTAACAGAATTATTACTTCCAACTTTACAGGTGAGATAATTTATTTTTATGGAAAGAATTAAGTTTTCATTATAATAGAATTGTAAAAATGTCAATCATCTGTAATAATTTAAGTATTACATTTTGCCATCATGTAGCATAGCTATTTATTTGTATGTGTGAAAGAAGGAAAAAGGAGAATCTGAATAAATATTAGAAACTACAAAAGCAATTAGCTGAAAGTTGAAGTAATTAAGAACTTTTAAGAATATGTGAGTTCTGTGTATGTTTTCCTTAGTTAACAACCTGTTGCTTTATTATAGAGGTAGAGACTAGGTGGTAGATTGCTAGAGGGAAAGTTCATTAAAAGCTAAAGACAACCCAATTAGTCTTGTGCTATGTAGGAAAATGGAAGAGTGGTAGCTATGAGACCAGACTACATAGACTCATTGAGAGAAAAGAAGACAGACTTAAGTGAACTTTTGGCCTTGAATATACATATGCCCAAGACTTAACTGAAAAATTTGCAGAGGTATAAATTTATGAAGAGTGTGAAGTTTTGTATTATTTGATTTTCTGGGTTACAGAATATATTAGTTCACAACATGTGAAATGAAAGTTGCTCAGTCGTGTCTCTTTGTGACCCTGTGGTCTATATAGTCCATGGAATTCTCCTGGCCAGAATACTGGGGTGGGTAGCCTTTCCCTTCTCCAAGGGATCTTCCCAATCCAGGGATTGAACCCAGGTCTCCCGCAGTGCAGGAAGCCCAAGAATACTGGAGTGGATCACCTATCCTGTTTCCAGTGGATCTTCCCGCCCCAGTAATTGAACTGGGATCTCATGCATTGCAGGTGGATGCTTTACCAGCTGATCTATGAGGGAAGTGGTATTAGTTAACATAGAGATCTAAATTTTTGATTTGTAGGTGTTGAGGGCTTGTTGATCTTCATTCAATCAAGGAAAAACTAATGCTAGCCATCAATAACATAGACTTTACTGACATATTATCAGCAGGACGCTTGATTGCAAAGGTATCTAAAAAAAAAATGACTCAGCATGAGTGGTATCTGTTTTAGTTTAAATATTGGCCCTAAATTTGAAAAATAATACCATTTTTCTTCTGCTTCCTAGTGTATTCATCTGTATGTATTATGCTTTAAAAAAAATGTTTCTTTCTAGTTATAAAACCAACAGTTATTTACTGTAGACAACCTGGAAAACATAGAAAAGCATCATAAAATAAAATTACTTACGTCCCCCTTTTCTTAAATGACTGCTGTTGCTATTTTGTTATATGTTCTAATCTTATTCATAAACTTGCATGAATTATTGGTGACAGCTTATGTATAATGTTTTAATGTTCTTCATGCAGAATACTTGGAAGAATGAAAAGTGAAACCCAATCTAAAATGAGTTAAGTGGGTTGGTTTAAAGAAAATTAACTTTATTTAAATTTTACCAGAGAAACTCTGATTGAATTTGGATTTATTTTCCTAATGACACTAAAAGAACATTTTTCAGGAAGAAGGGAAGCTTTTATGTTGTGAAATCTGCCAACACCTATAATTGCTCTTAGTATAGGTATTGTTTAAATGGTTTGAAGGTAGGCCCTCCTCTGTGCTCTTTGGGATATCCGTTTTGAAAAGTCTTTTTTTTTTTTTTTGAAGTATTTCCCCTCTCAAGTTCTATCTATTAATAGTAGGTTGAGGTATGCCCATTTTATAGTTGGAGGATATAAGATGCAGTCTTTATCTAGGAACAGTCAAGCACAGTAAAGGGATCATAATAGAAGCAAACATTGAGTACTTTCCATGCACCAAGTGCTAGAAAGATAAAGGAATAAGAACAGTTTGCTTTGTCTTCAAGGAGCTTGCAAAACAGTTTAATGGACAGAGGATGAGTAAATGAGCCATGTTTGATGATGGCATTTTCCATATAATACAGTGACTTTTTGTCTCATGTGCTTTTTAAAATCCAGTTGTATTAAGGTCTTAAGACACGATTTATGTGGCAACCTGAATGACATACTTGACTTAAGAGATGAGTGAAATGTTTTATGTTGTATTCTAACAGATGAAGGGTAGTTGGTATTAGTGAATCTACCAGGTATTGTATATTATTAGTTTGAAGAAACTTTTATCCTTTCCTTCAATAATTGTGTTATATTCTATAATTCTGAAATAAAACTGATGCTCTAGTCATAAATTTTAAATGGATCCTATTTCCTCTAGCTGTTTATTGAATTAGATACAAACTCCATGATACAGTATTTGTAGTCTTTCAGATCATGGTCCCAACGTGTTTTCAGTCTTATTTCCCACTGCAACTGCAGATATGTTATGTTCTAGCTAGACTGGTCCTCAACATGCCCTGTACTTCTCTGCCTTCATGGAAGACTTTTGCTCTTGTTTCTTTCATCTGAAATATGCTAGCCTCTCCCCCTACCTCCAGTTTCTGCCTGCCGGAATAATATTTGTTATCAGTCATTTAACAAATACTGCAATACTGTTCTGTGGGCTTAGATACACCAAAGAGCATTATGGCATTCATATTCAGTTGAGGGAGGCATGTAGTAAATGTATGTCTACTGGTGATAAGTGCTATGAAGGAAAATGACGTGTAGGGTAAGGAGTGTGGAGAATGATAGGGGTGCTCTTTTTGATTTAACAGGACATTCTATTAAATCTTAGCTCTGCAGAAAGTAGCAAATAGGGAGGCGAGGGCAGAAGCAAGGAGACTAAGTAGTGCACTGTCAATAATTCAGGCAAGAGATAGTGGCTTGGGCTAAGGTGAGAAGTAGTCTAATTCTGGATATATTTCTGAGATGGAGATCACAGGATTTCCTGATGGATTAGATGAGGAATTTGAGAGAAGAAGTCAAAGATGATACCGAGATTTTTTTTCTTAACAACCAGAATGATGGAGTTGCTATTAGCCAAGATGGGAAATGCTTTGGGAAGGGCTAGCTCTGATGGAGAGATCAGGAATTTTGTTTTTGATATGTTAAGTTTGAGTATTTTAAGACCTCATAGAACCTGTTGTCTAGTGAAAGAGGCTTCTATTAAAGAAATACACAGATATGGTATATAATTACATAAAGGACAAGAACAGGATATCTTGAGAAAGAATGACAGGAAGCCAATTTAGATGGAAGCTTAATGGGAGCTTCTCTGAGAAAACGACTTGTAGGATGAATAGTAATTAGGGGAAGAATGAGAGGAAGATCATTCCAGGCTGGAGGAATTGGCATATATATATAAAGGCTGGAAATACTCAATGGAGGTATTCAACACGTTGAGACTGTGTTAGGAATAGAGAGAACAAGACCACATCATGGAGGTCCTTGTGTGCAGTGTCATGATTTAATCTGTGTTTTAGGATGAGTAGTCTAGCCGTGCTGTGGCAAGAGTGAAAACAGGGAACACTACTTGTAGGTTGTTGTGATAGACAAAGATGGTGGTAGTGGTGGCTTGAATTGGCTTGAATTAGGAAGGTGATGGAGAGAATGGATTTGAGATAAGTTTTGGAAGTGGAGTACATAAGATGATGCTGAAGAAGGAGTTCTGTGAGATGATGGGGGCATCTTAGTAGAATCACTGGTTGATAGTGGTGCCTGTTATGAGAAGGAGAAGGAGCAGTGTTCAGGTTTTGACTTGTTGAGTTTGAGATGACTGAGATGTCAAACGGACATTTCTAATAGAAAATTGGATGTATAAACCCAGTGCTCAGAAAGAAGTCTCAGGAGGGTAGGGAAGTTGTGTGTGTGTGTGTACATACTTTATGTGGGATTAAAGTGTGTGAGATCATTCTGTAAATGATTGAAAAGTAGGAAAAACGCTCAGGACCAAATTCCTGGGAGTTCACAACACTGAAGGGTTGTGTAATAAAGAATCTGGAAAAGGCGAAATAGGAGGAGTTGCAATCAAGCAATAATGAGAAGAGGAAAACTGTAAGAGCAAGGTACCAAGGAATCTAGAAGTTTTTAAGGAGGGAGCGATTGGTTGTGTCAAGTAAAAGTTGAGTGTTCTATTTGCTTTATCAGCCTGAAAGTTATGGGTAACCTTAATAGTAATGGCTTTGGTGGGGAGGTGGTGGGGAAGCTATAACTGAGCTAGAAGACTGAAGAGGAAGCAAGAGAGAGTGGGCTCAGTGAGTAACTGAAGCCAAACTCTAATAAGAACCGTGGCTGTGTCAGACAGGTTGGTAGGTAGAAGGGGATACAAGTCAAGGGAAGGGCTTTTTTAAAAACTTCAGCTGTAAGAGCTATAATGTAGGAAGGAAAACTTACAACATCATCTTAGAGGTGAAAATAGTTGTTGTGAGAATCATGATAATTCGCTGATTGGGATGCCTTTTTACTACAAGAAAGATCTGATTTGTCGATTTTAAAGAACAGATGCTTAATCTCACTGACTTAATTTTTCTGTTGCATTTTCCAAATGCATGAGATAGAAATGTAGAAGAGTATTTCATACTTAACTGAACTAATATAAATATTTTGAGGTACTTTCTATGTGCCAGGCATGACTGTTCACTGCATTATGTATATTAACTTACTTGATTCTTCAATAAAATATTTGTTGAAAGAATATACAGAAGCTCTCCCCCCCACCCCGCCCCCATTCCCTTGAACAGGGTTGATTCCAGAAGAGACTGGGGGAAAAAGAAAAAATAAAAAATCACATTACTGGGGAAAAGCAGATGCCTATTAAATTCCTAGAAATCTTCATATGGAGAAGCTAGAGAAATAGGCTGAGAGTATAGTGCACATCATGGGGCTCAGTTCATATTTGCAGTTCAAATCGTTGTTACTGTAAATTGAAATGAACAGTTACCTTTTTTTCCTGGCAAAATAAAAAATTGCAGGGAGAGTCCTTGGCTGTGTTCTGGCCCTGAGTTTGTGGTTTAACAGCCGCTGGGATGAAGAGTTGCTGTCATTGTCCTAATGACTCAGCGGGGACCCCATGCTAGATTGTAGCATTGCCTCAATGTTGCTTGCAAAAGTTCTTTCTATCCTGGGTAGTATTTGAGATTCCAGACCCCAAAATCAGAGTCAGGAAGTGATTATTGACTTGAAGTATCATTGTATTCCCTCTGTGGGCACTGAAGTAGTCTACTTCAGAGTTGAAGATCATTAGGATTAATATTTCAAGTAAGGTAATTGAAGTGTCATTTGGAAGACTGGTTCTTTGTATTACATTGCTGCTACAGGGTAGTGGTTAAGAGCCTAGTCTCTGAAGCCATGTAGACTGTTTTAATCTTAGTTCTACCTTTCTGCTTGAGTGTCCCCATTGGGTAACAGTGTTTACTTCTTGGGTTTTGTGAAAATTAAAAGAGTTAATATAAGAAAAGCATTTAGTGTCTGACACAGTTAGCATTGTTTGCTTATTATCCCACAGACCTTTGGGAATGCTGAGTTAAGCCTGCCTGTGGTTACTTTATATGTTTAACGTATCTGGTTTCAACCACCAGGATGTTAGTATGAGAAGCATCTGCCAAGCTGTCATAGGTGGGGAATTTTGTATTCTTTATCAGAAGACCAGGTTTAGTACAAAAAAAGGTTAGATCTGAACTTATTCCTGAATTTAACTTCAGTGAACCATGATCCTGGTGACATTAGGTAACTAAAGGACAATCAGGTTGGACTCTGCCATCTTAGAACATCTGCCTCAGCAGCTCTTTCTGGATGGACTTGGAGCTAAAGCTGAGAGTCCATTATTAGCAAGAATGTTTTTCTTATTTTTTTTCTTCTTTTTCTTTCTTTTCTTTTTGTGATAGCATAAAAAAAAAAGATATAATCTAAAACATAAAGGATCTAGTGGTTCTACAGAAGTACGTTATAATTATGGATCTTGGTGTATATGTGTGTGTATACATATATGTGTGTGTGTGTTAGTTGCTCTGCTGCTGCTAAGTCACTTCAGTCGTGTCGGACTCTGTGCAACCCCAGAGACGGCAGCCCACCAGGCTCCCCCGTCTCTGGGATTCTCCAGGCAAGAACACTGGAGTGGGTTGCCATTTCTTTCTCCAGTGCATGAAAGTGAAAAGTGAAAGTGAAGTTGATCAGTCGTGTCCGACTCTTAGCAACCTCATGGACTGCAGCCCACCAGGCTCCTCTGTCCATGGGATTTTCCAGGCAAAGGTATTAGAGCGGGGTGCCATTTCCTTCTCCAGAGGATCTTCCAAACCGAGGGATCAAACCTCATGCATTGCAGGCAGATTTCTTACCATCTGAGCCCCAGGGAATCCTGTATATTATATATATATATTCCATTTAGCTCCCTGTGCTACTAAATTTCGCTGTTCCTTCATGGTAAACTTTGGCATGAATATAGTTGATACATGATGTAAGGATCATAAAGTGACTTATAATGTTATAAGCTTCTTGAAACTACTTATTTCTATGCAAGATGGAGTACACTGGTACATGAAAATGAACAGTAGGTTTTTGTTTTCCTAATAATGGTCATAAGATGATAGATAGCATTGAGTGCTTGCTGTGGTTCATGCCCAGTGTGCCAAGCCCTTTAACTGTGTTAGGTAATTTAATCCTCATATAAACTCAGAAATAAGTACTATCAATACTGTTTAACACAATGAGGTTTAGTTCATTTCTTGTGTATGGTCACAGGACTGGTAAGTAGCAGTACTGGAATTTGTACCAGAGTTGAGGCTGTCTCTTAACCACTAAGAGCTTTTTTATTTGTTTGTATTCTTTTTCTGCATTTGAAACTTTAAGCTTTGTTTTCTCTATTCACTATTTTCAGTCACCCTGAAAAATAAAAAGAAAGAATTCAGAGAATGTTTAAGAATATTTCTAAAACACTAACCCATGGACTTGGATGGTTTTTAAATGAGTTTGGTGCTTCCAGTTCTCTTGGTTAAATATGAAGGAGCCTGTAAATTTTCCATTACTTCATCTCTTTGCATTTTGGGGGCCTGGTTAATTAGTATTTTTAAAAGTATTTTTAAGGGTTTATTTGATAATCTTGAGGAACTTGACTTGAATATCACATATTTGATTTAAGGATTGTTTTCCAATTTAAAAGTTTCAGACAGTCCCAAGTTTAACAAAAATCATATACTAAATTGTTAGTTTTCCTGTTCCTTTTTTTTTTTAACCTCTCCCTTCAGAGGAGCCTGCACTAATCTTTTCATTGTTGATAGAAAAAAAAGCAAGGAAGTTTCTTTTTGTGGAGAGAGGAAATGGCTGTTAGTTCAGGACTTTATCCATATTAGGTATAAACTAAATATAGATGTGTAATCCAGGAGTGAAGTCACATCTATAAAGTTTCTTAAGCAGAGCTAATGACATCAGTTAGTGCTTTTGGATCTGGGTTTTTTTTCTTTAAATTTTTGTTGTCTGGTTCACAAAAAGATTTTACCAAAGTTGTTAGTTCTATGATCTGCCTTCCATGTCCCTTGAATTTTTTTAATAAGGAATCTTTCTTTAAGCAAACATAAATAAAAAATTCTGCTTTGTCTGTAAGGAATAGTTGCTTATGCTTTTTTTTTTTTTTTCTTTTCAATTTTTGGCTGCACTGCACAGCTTGCTGGACCTCTGTTCCCTGACCAAGGATTGAACCCTGGTATGAAAGCCCCAAATCCTAACCACTGGGTCACCAGGGAACTCCTGCTTATGCTTCTTTTTGAGAGTAGGCAATAAATATGTTAGTTTCTTTAGTTACTTGACCCTATTGTTATTTTCCTATCTCTGTTTTTATTTTTTTTCTTAACTTAGTTGCACCCTTAAGTCTTCTTTACACATATTTGTACTACACAGCTAGACTCTTGTCTTGTGTAAGAAGTGTGTTTTACTTAGCATCTTGGTTTAAGTCAGATCTCATTGTGGCCAAGTGGTAACAAGGTTCTTCTGATTAGTTGGTTAGTACAAATACTGTAGCAGAACAGAATGAAGGAATAAATTTCCTGTTTCTGGCCTAAAGCACAAATGAGGACTTTTAAAAGACACCCCAAAGAATTCCTATAAATGTCAGCTCTTATGCTTCTTCTCAGAGCCCTTTGCAAGCATGCCAACCCATTCAGGCACTTAGCAATGTGCAGTGCAGCTGAAGAGAAGAATGATCTACCTTTATGGCATATCGTCATTATAAATATTTTAAAATGCAAACTAACTGTAAAAAAGTTTATCCTAATGTGCCTCAAGGGTTTTAGTTCATGAAACCAGTGCCCTCCAAGGTTTAAGTTGAAATATCTTGTGAATCCATCTGACTTTTTTTTTTCAGTCTCTGACTTTGTTATTCCCTCCCTAGTTCTTTCTACTGTCGTCTGGAACACTTTGTGTATTTGCATATTCTGCCACTCATTGAGTCATTTTTCTTCATATCTTTCTTCCAGTTAGAATGTGAATTCCATGAGATCAGGGATCAAGGATTATTTTCTTCATCTTTTGTATCTCCTAACACAAATCTTGTTACCCAGGAGATAACTCATTGATTCATTAAATATCTATTAATGTTTTGGGACAAATTGGTATGTGTAGTCTGAGGATGGAAGCATGTAAGAGAGTATTAAGCCTATTTCTGGTACTGAATTCTATATTACCTCATAGTAAAATACAGAAATAAAAATAGTGCTCAGTTATTGAACTTGGGACTTGTAATTTGGGTTTTATGATTAAGCTGCTCACTAGATAGATAGCTGTTATTCTAAACTTAATAATAGATTGGTTTAGAGGATGAGAATCCTCAAATTATATAACTAGAAGATCAGGTTTGTTTTCATCTGTAAATCAGGTGTGGTTTCTTAGAAATGATGACCACTCTAGCTCAGATTTGTGTTATGTACCCAAAGTAGACTTAGTCTTGAGTATTTGGGCCTAGACAGAAAGTTGAGACCTGAGATTTCAAAATCAGGTCCAAATAATTAAATTTTCATAATTGGAAGCAGTTTATTAGAAAACAGACTAAGTGGAGCCAATAAAATTTCTTAGTGATAATGGGAGCAGTTTGCCAGAGAAGTGAAAAATATTTCAGGAGTAACTTATTTGACCAGAAAGAATATATTGTATTTTTCAAATGAATACCTGAGAGATAATGGGAAGATTTTGTTGTGTCTAAAAAAAAATAAAATATATGGAACTATTTTAAGTTCTATAGAACTTAGTTCTGTATTTCTTATACTATAGTACAAAAACTATATTGTCTTTATAGTATATAAGGAACTCATGCATTAAAATGGTAAGTAACTTTTCACACCTGCAATATGTTGTTGAATATATAGTTTTAAAAGGAAAAATAATCCAAAATAAAATACCAGAGAAAGATTCATTCATGTGTTCATTGTGTGCCAATATTGTATAGTAAGATATTCTATAGCATTTTTATGACTGTAATTTTGCATTGCTCATTATCACTATTAATCCTCTGTTCCTAGTCATTTAGAGGTTCAAAATTTAGCTCTTAAACAATCCTATAGCGTAATGAACACTTGAAAAGGTGCTCAGCATCTCTAGTAATTGGAGAAATGCACATCAGAACTACAGTGAGATATCACTTCACACTGATCAGGATGGCTATCATCAAAAAGTCTCCAAATAATAAATGCTGGACAGGGTGTAGGGAAAAAGGAGCCCTTGTACACTATTGGTGGGACTGTAAATTGGTACAGCCACTATGGAAAACAGTATGGAGTTTCCTTAAAAAACCAAGAATTGATCTACCGTATGATCCACCAATCCTACTCCTGGGCATATATCTGAAAAGGTGAAAACTCTAATTTGAAAAGATACATGTACTCCTAATAGCACTATTTACACTAGCCAAGACATGGAGACAACCTAAATGTCCATTGACAGATAAATGGATAAAGAAGATGTGGTACATACATACAATGGGATATTACTCAGCCATATAAAAGAATGAAATATTGCCATTTTTAGCAACATGGATGGACCTAGAGATTATCCTACTAAGTGAAATAAGTTAAAGAAAGACAAATATTATATGTTAACACTTTATGTAAAATCTAAAAAAATAGAATCAGTGAATCTATATATGAAGCAGAAACAGATTCATAGACATAGAAAACAAATTTATAGTCACCAAAGGGGAAAGGGAAGGGTGGAGTATGGAATAAACGTATGTACACTACTGTATATAAAATAGTTAAGCAACAAGGATTTACTGTATAGCAAAGGGAACTAGGGTCTTCCCTGGTGGTTCAGATCATAGAGAATCTGCCTGTAATGCAGGAGACCTGGGTTTGATCCCTGGGTCAGGAAGATCCTCTGGAGAAGGAAATGGCAAGCTACTCCAGTATTCTTGCCTGGGGAATCTCATGGACAGAAGAGCCAGGCGGGCTATAGTCTATGGGGTTGTAAGAGTTGACATGACTTAGCGACTACTGCAAGGAGATCCAACCAGTCCATTCTAAAGGAGATCAGCCCTGGGATTTCTTTGGAAGGAATGATGCTAAAGCTGAAAATCCA
>SJYC01030652.1:0-12960 GCA_006408675.1 Madoqua kirkii
AGTGTGGCTTTATGTTACTTCTACTTGATATTAAACTTCTTGAATCTGTAAATTTGTCTTAATTTGGGAAAACTTTGGCTATTATTTCTTGAAATTTTTTTGCCTCATTCTTTTCTCTACTTCTGAGATTCTAATTAAACATATAGACCTTTTGGTATTTTCATAGGTCTTTGAGGTTCTCTTAGGTTTTTTTCACTTATTTTCTTCTGTTCTTCAGATTGAATAGTTTCTTGCATCTGTCTTCACATTCATAGATTCTTTTCTGTCTATTCTACTGTTAAACCCATCTTGTGGTTTTTAAAGCTTTTCAGATACTGTATTTTTTAGTTTTAGAATTTACATTTTATTCTTTTTTGTGGTCTCCTTTCTCTACTGAGAATTTTCTACCTTTCTTTATCATGAGCTTATTTTCCTTTGTCTTTGAACGTAGTTATAATAACTGCTTCAAAAATTCTTGTCTAGGGACTTTGCTGGTGGTCCAGTGTCTAAGACTTCATGCTCCCAGAGCAGAGGGCCTGGGTGCGCTCCCCGATCAGAGAACTAGATCCTGCATGCCCCACCTAAAGATTCCACACGCTGCAATGAGATCAGAGATACCGCATGCTACACCTAAGACTCGGTGCAGCCAAATAAATATTAAAAAAAAATCCTTGTCTGTAAAATGCAGCATCTGGGTCAGTTTACCATGTGTCTCCTTGATTATTTTTTCTGTTGAGAACGGTTCATGTTTTCTCATGTTTTTATAGGGAATCATCTGGATTGTATTCTGTATATTGTGAATAATGTAGAAAATTTGGGTTTTGTTATATTCTGCAGAAGAGTATTTTTTTTCTTTTTTTTTTTCCCTCAGGCTAGTAGTTTACTCAGCTGAACTCAAATGTCTCTTGAAGTGAAGGCAGCTCATATTTCAGTTCAGTTATTCTAGCTGGCCTACTTGGAATCTGCCCTATGTATGTGTATGAAAGGGATCAGCCAGAGATCTACACAGAGTTTTGTGCACATTTTAGGACCTTCCCTCTAGTTCTCTTTTTTTGTGATGTTCAACATTACTTTCCATTGGTGATGGTTTCCCTGAATCACTGAACTCTGTTCCTCAGTTCTTCAAGCCAGCAGGACTGTGAATTGTTCATTGGAATTTTAGCTGCCCTGCATAGCACAAGGTTAAAAGATAAAAATTGGAGGAACTTGTCCAGTGTATCTTGCTCCTGGGTATCAGCACCCCTCTAGCATATGTTGCTTTTGTTCATTCTGCAGTGTAGTTCACCGCAAGTAGTTGTTTCTGTCTAGATGTTATCATTGTTAATGGGTGCAGAGGATTGATCCTATGGGAACTACAGTTCAGTTCAGATCAGTTTGCAACCCCATGGACTGCAGTACGCCAGGCTTCCCTGTCCATCACCAACTCAGAGTCTGCCCAAACCCATGTCCATTGAATCGGTGATGCCATCCAACCATCGCATCCTCTGTTGTCCCCTTCTCCTTCTGCCCTCAATCTTTCCCAGCATCAGGGTCTTTTCAAATGAGTCAGCTCTTCGCATCAGGTGGCCAAAGTATTGGAGTTTCTGCTTCAATATCAGTCCTACCAACGAACACCCAGGACTGATCTCCTTTAGGATGGACTGGTTGGATTTCCTTGCAACCCAAGGGACTCTCAAAAATCTCCAACACCACAGTTCAAAAGCATCAGTTCTTCAGTGCTCAGTTTTCTTTAAAGTCCAACTCTCACATCCATACATGGCCACTGGAAAAACCATAGCCTCGACTAGATGGACTTTTGTTGACAAAGTAATGTCTCAGCTTTTTAATACGCTATCTAGGTTGGTTATATCTTTCCTTCCAAGGAGTAAGCGTCTTTCAATTTCATGGCTGCAGTCACCATCTGCAGTGATTTTGGAGCCCAGAAAAATGAAGTCAGCCACTGTGTCTACTGTTTCCCATCTATTTGCCATAGATTATAGAAAATTTGCAAAAATAGTATAGAGTTCTAATTGGTTTTATTTGTTTTTAAAACTTATTTATTCTGTCATTTTGCTGGGTCTTCCTGGCTGTGCACGGCCTTTCTATAGTTGTGGTGGGGGCGGGGCCGCTACTCTCTAGTTATGGTGCCAGGGCTTCTGCTTGCAATGACTTCTCTTGTTGTGGAGCATGGGCTCTAGGCAGGGGGCCTTCAGTAGCTGTGGCACCTGTGGCTTAGCTGCCCCAGGGCCTGTGGAATCTTCTTGGACCATGGATCAAACTCATGTCTCCTGCACTGGCAGGTGGATTCCTATCCACTGTACCACCAGGGAAGTCTAAAATTGATTTTAAATGAAAATATTTCTAAAGTATGTTAATACTTTCTGGACTTCTTAAAATGCTGAATTTAACTGTTAGTTAATGTCAGCATTCTAAATACAAATTCAGAAATGGAATGATGGCCTCAGAAATTGTTGAGCTACATGGACTATTTTTGCCTTTCTGCTAAAGGGCCTCAGCTATTGTGACTTTTGAATCTCCTGTGTGTGTGTGTGTGCGCGCGCGCGCGCGCATACCATGGCTGTGTGTGTGTTTGTGTGTGTTTTCTATTTCTTCCTTGGCCAGCTGAACTCTATTGATGCATCCCATTTCCTTTAATTTTCTATTGTGGTCTTTTGTGGCTTGGGTAAGCCAGATAAACAAACTCATTAAAGTTTACTTAAAATAAGAGTAAATAATCTGAGTTTCAGTGTTGAGTTGATGCATCAGGTACATGACCTTTAGTACATGGTCTCGGTGACAGACATTAGTGTTTGTTGTTCACAGACTGATTATCTGGCCTTGTGCTGTCTGGTGTGATAGCCACTAGCCATATGTGGTTGTTAAGTGCTTGTTTGAATTGCGATATACTCTAAGTATAAAATATACACCAGATTTCAGAGATGTAGTACAAAGAAAATAAGCTAACAACACTGTTGATTACATGTTCAAATGATACTAATAATATTCTATATATATTGGATGAAATAAAATTATTTAAATTTCACTTTTTTTTTTTTAAAGTATGGCTGCTAGAAAATTTTAAATAACATTTCTGGATCACATTGTCATGGTTGTGGTTCAGGTAATTTAACTTACTTGATAGTAATGTCATGTGTAAGATGGTTGTACCATACAGATCATGAGACTAAGCAGGTGCCATTCCAGATTTTCTTTCTTATCTTGGTATTAGAAACTGTAAAAGTGGTTAATGGCATGAACTTAAAGTTCAAACTTCAGTTCTGCCACTCCTCAGTTGTATGGCCTATGGCAAGTTACTCAGTTTCTCTAAATCTCAGTTTCCTTATTTGAAATATGAAGAAAACAATAACTAACTTCATATGGTTATTGTGAGGATTAATATATCAATAAAAAGCACTTTCCTGTAGTGCATGTTGAATGAGAAATTAACCACTAAATTAAATAGTAGCCGTTAACTTGTTTGCAGGCAGTTTGGGCAACATCTCCATTTATTATTGTTGATTCTTATAAGGAATACTTTCAAGATTGATCCAGACAAGGAAAAAGGTTATACCTTTGGCTGTCTTTTTTTTTCTTTCTTATCATTCAGTATTTTTAATTATATGGATTATAATTTGTTCTGAAGAGATAATAGACTTTGTTCCTCCTAAGTTAGGTTTTGGGTGACTGACTGTGAACAGAGCTTATTTTTTTCCATTACGGTTCTGTTGTTCTTAGATGGAAAGCCTGGTCATTGTATATCTGGCACTTAGTTGTACAAATGATTCTGGCTGAGACAGTTCAGATTTGATTTTAATCTTGATTAGAATCTTTGTTTTCATTTTCAGCATACACTTCAAATATGTAACAGAGAACAAAAGTAGTACTCAGTAGAATCTCGACTGTCATTAATTCCCTGTGTTAGTTCAGGTAGTAGTTTTTGAGTTTGCATTCAGAATTTCTTTTGAGTTCTTCATAGTGCTTGAAAAAAATTCTGTCATATTTAAACAGCTTAATCATTTGACAGTGATGAGGAGCAGGAATAAGATTATCATGTATAAACATGTGGAACATATTCTTTAAAATTTTTCTGAAATCTTAAAAAGATGTATACAGAGATGTATAAAGTTAATAACCCTGTTTCTACCTTTTCCCAAGTCTGTCCTGAGGTATAAGCAATGTTAAATTTTTGTTTGTAGTCTCCTACATCTGAGAAATACCTTCAAATCAAGATTATAGCTTTTGTGGTTAAGAGCTGTAAGTGGTTATCTCTTGAAGGGATTTCTCTTTCTGTCCTCCAGCAAAGAATACGCAGGCACAGCCTCACCTCCATCCATCTTGAGGCTTTTCTCTACCCAGTTGCTGAAACCCAGAAATCTAGAAGATACTTGATTTCATTTCCCTCACTTCCCATATCCAAACCATCCACAATTTAGGATTGTACCCTCCCCAGTTAAATTTAATGCATGCATTTCTTTCCACCTTCATTGCCTCCCTGTAATCCAAGCCACATTCCACTGGGACTATTGCAGTAGATCTCTCAGCTTCCATTATTCATCAGCTCCATGCTCCCAACCTGTTTTCCACCTGATAGCAAGTGTTATTTATTGTCTTAAAATGGAAATTGGATTTTACCCTCATGTACCCTCACCTACCAAAACCCTTCAGTGGCATCCCATTACCCCTCTCCATACACACACACCCCTCCCAACACGCACATGCTCATTCCATACACACACACACCCTCCCAATACATGTGTGCTCATTCCATAAAGTTATACCCCATTAACACACACCGCTTCCAGTACACACGCAAACATGCTCATTCCATGAAGTTGGAATATATTCTATTCTTGGCACATACTTTGTTACCAAGCACCTACCACATGCTGGCAATATTTTAAGAGATTTTCATATATTAACTCATTTAATCTCATAACTATGAAATGGATATTATTCCCATTTCATATATAAGGAAACTGAGTTCCAGAGGTTTAAGTATGTGCCCAGTATCATACCAGTGTTAAGTAGGAGAACCCTTATGTCCAACCAGGTTCTCTGCTCTCAGAATCTTTGCTCTTATGTTAAATGACTTTTTTTTTTTAAGCATATAGGGTACATGATAAACATTTGTTCAATGAATATAAAATTGTTCCCTCTCCAAGTGTAAGTTTAAACTCCTTGGTTTGGTCTAGAAAGTCTGTCATGATCTGGCCCCCTCCAACACCGCTTTTTGTAGTATTCATAGCAATGTAGTCACATTGGCTCTCTGTGGGGCTGGTTTCTTCTCATTCTTAAGATGGTCATAAAAGATTAGACCTTATCTAAAGTAGGTGCTCCTTGTCCTCTCTCTTAGTACTTTGTTTCCCTTTAGGTACTTATTGCAGTTTATAATTTTTAACTTGATGGGTTTATTCTGTTTTCTTCCACAGTCATGAAGTCAGCTGTTACCTTTCTCATTCACAGTTATTTCTCCAGTGCCAATAAGTAGCACTTGAGAGATAGTGCTGCTGCTAAGTCGCTTCAGTTGTGTCCGACTCTGTGTGACCCGATAGATGGCAGCCCACCAGGCTTCCCCGTCTCTGGGATTCTCCAGGCAAGAACACTGGAGTGGGTTGCCATTTCCTTCTCCAATGCATGAAAGTGAAAAGGGAAAGTGAAGTCACTGAGTCATGTCCAACTCTCAGCCACCCCATGGACTGCAGCCTACCTGGCTCCTCTGTCCATGGGATTTTCCAAGCAGGAGTACTGGAGTGGGGTGCCATTGCCTTCTCCTGGGAGATAGTGACTCCTCAGTAAATGTGTCGGAGATAAGTATCAACAGTGTTATTTACACTCCACTCCAGTGTAAATAACAGAAAACTTTACCCCAGATTGTCTTAAACCACTAAGACAACATACCTAGTGAAAGAAGTCTAGCCGGGAGACTGGCTGCTGTGTGATTTTCTTATGTTGGTTGTAGCCTCAGGTTACTGTCAAGTTGGGCACATCAGCCACAGGTTTCTCACTGAAGGATTTCCTCTCCTCATATCTTTAAGAGTGAGAGACTCTTCTGTGGGGACTGTTGACTAGAACTGGATCACATGACTATACTATTAGTCACTGGCAAGAGGGTTGGAACTATCATGACTGGCTTAGAATCAGTCAGGATTTACCCCTAGAATTGGAGATTGGGTTATCATCCCCTGTGTCTCTTAGGGTAGGGAGGAATGGATTGCTGATCAGAATTTCAAGGTCAATCAGCAAAAAAAAAAAAAAAGAGAGAGAGAGAGAGAGAGTGGGTCTTGGGTAAGCAACTGTCAGACTTTGCTTGTAGTGGTTTCTGTGGTTTGTTAACTTTATCCCAAGGTGATTTGGAGACCTAATTAAATTTCTTGAAAAAACCTATTGAGTCAAAAAGATTTGACTTAAGTTTTTCTATACTGATAATTCTTTTTTGTGACTCAAAAGCTTTCATTGTTAGCAACCAATAGAAAGCTATTAAGTACGACATTTGCAGCAGATGAAGTCCGATAGCATGGCATCTGGTCCCATCACTTCATGGGAAATAGATGGAGAAACAGTGGAAACAGTGTCAGACTTTATTTTGGGGGGCTCCAAAATCACTGCAGATGGTGTCTGCAGCCATGAAATTAAAAGACGCTTACTCCTTGGAAGAAAAGTTATGAGCAACCTAGATAGCATATTCAAAAGCAGAGACATTACTTTGCTAACTAAGGTCCGTCTAGTCAAGGCTATGGTTTTTCCTGTGGTCATGTATGGATGTGAGAGTTGGACTGTGAAGAAGGCTGAGCGCCAAAGAGTTGATGCTTTTGAACTGTGGTGTTGGGGAAGACTCTTGAGAGTCCCTTGGACTGCAAGGAGATCCAACCCAGTCCATTCTGAAGGAGATCAGCCCTGGGATTTCTTTGGAAGGAATGATGGTGAAGCTGAAACTCCAGTACTTTGGCCACCTCATGGGAAGAGTTGACTCATTGGAAAAGACTCTGATGCTGGGAGGGATTGGGGGCAGAAGGAGAAGGGGATGACAGAGGATGAGATGGCTGGATGGCATCATGGACTCGATGAACATGAGTCTGAGTGAACTCCGGGAGATGGTGGACAGGGAGGCCTGGTGTGCTTCGATTCATGGGGTCGCAAAGAGTCAGACACAACTAAGCGACTGAACTGAACTGAAGTCTGATAGATTAAAAAAAAGTATGGTGTGTCACTGAGTTTATAGTCTAATTCGGAGATACAGTGCAGAGATACGAATATTAAAGTAATAATACATAGTAGTGTTTTAAGAATCACAAGGCAGGTCACAATTAACTTTTAAAAAATGATGTAGAGTTGCTATATCTTGGGAGTTTGTAAGAGATGTAGAATCCTGGGCTTTACCCAGAATCTATTGAACAAGAATCTGCATTTTAATAAGATCTTCTTCCCACATGCCGAAACTAAAAAGATCTCCATGTCCTAACTTAAAAAAAAAAAAATCTGCTGATTTGTGTTGAGATCAGGCTTTAAAAAGCTGGAATAGAAAGTTCTCTTGAGGGTGAGACTAGAGCTTGACCCGAAGGACAGGTGCAGCCAGGGGCATTTCAGATGAAGGATAATGTGATTTTCATCATGAAAGTGTCCAAATTTATATTGCCTATTGTACAGGATGAGTGGAAGGGGATAATGGAATAGTAGTGTGAATCCTCATGAATATTGGTAGGGATTCACTCTAGGAAAGACTTTTGCAAGACCTCATTTTTTAAAAGAATTATATATTTGTGGTTGCTCTGGGTCTTCGTTGGAGAAGGAAATGGCAACCCATTCCAGTATTCTTGCCTGGAGAATCCCAGGGACAGAGGAGCCTGGTGGGCTGTAGTCTGTGGGGTTGTACAGGGTCAGACAACAACGGAGGCGACTTAGCATGCATACATGCTTGGGTCTTTGTTATTATGCACAGGCTTTCTCTAGTTGGAGCGAGCAGGGGCTACTCTTCAGTTGGGACATGCAGGCTTCTCATTGCAGTGGCTTCTCTTGTTGTGAAGCATGGGTTCTAGGGGACACGGGCTTCAGCAGTTGCAGCATGTGGGCTTAGTAGTTGCAGCTCGCAGGCTCCTAGAGCACAGGCTCAGTAGTCGTAATGCGTGGGCTTAGCTGCCCCACAGCATGTGGGGTCTTCGCAGATCAGGGAGTGAACCTGTGTTCCTTGCATTGGCAGGAGTATTCTTAACCACTGGACAACCAGGGAAATCCAAGACCTCATTTCTAAAGACTGTCCTACATGTTTGCTGTGCTGTGCTTTGTCACTCATTCATGTCCAACTATTTGTGACCCCCATGGACTGTGGCCCACCAGGCTCCTCTGTCCATGGGGTTCTCCAGGCAGGGACACTGGAGTGGGTAGCCATTTCTTTTTCCAGGGATCTTCCTGACCCTGGGCTCAAACCTGGGTCTCCTGAATTCGGATTCTTGACTATCTGAGCCATTGTACATGTTTATAAATTTTTTTAAAAAATGTTAGCTAAGGTAGATAGTTGAATCATAATTTGATCACTTATTGAAAGAAAGAAACCGACAACCTTTGAAACTGCTGGAGTTAATTTATCATTCCTATTTGATAACTGGATAGTTATGAGAAAGCTATCTATACCTTGACATTTAGCTAAAACAATTGGCTTAATTATGTATCTAAGTGATTTCTTGCAATGCCGTTCAAGTAACTTTGAATCTTAAAGACTTTAGTAATAACTATAGATTTTAGTGGCTTGTTTCAGATAGGTAAGCATGATAAGGGCTTCCCAGGTGATGCTATTGGTAAAGAGCTTGCCTGCCTATGCAGGCGACATAAGAGACATGGGTTCGATCCCTGGGTTGGGAAGATCCCCTGGAGGGCGGCATGGCAACCCACTCCAGTATCTTGCCTGGAGAATCCCCATGGACTGCAGCCACCGGTCCATGGAGTTGCAAAGAGCTGAACATGACTGAGCATACATACGCACACACATACAGTTTTTTAGTAGAAAATCAGGTATTGGTTCTCACCTATAAATCACAGCAGAATTTTTTTTTTTTCTTCTCTTGACAAGTCAAGTCATTTAGTAGTATAACATACTAATTAAAATGTGTAATTGTTCCTTTAAACCAGATATAGCCATCCTGCAGCATAAAGGACTTGATCTGTAAAGGATTCTAGGTCACCATCATTGTCTTTGACATTATATTTGGTCTTAAGATATAGACAATGGTGGTAGTGGGCTTCTGTGGTGGCTCAGAAGGTATAGAGAATCCACCTGCAAAGCAGGAGACCTGGCTTTGATCCCCGGGTCGGGAAGATCCCCTGGAGGAGAACATGGCAATTCACTCCAGTGTTCTTATCTGGAGAATCCCCATGGACAGAGGAGCCTGGTGGGCGACAGTCCATGGAGTCGCAAAGAGTCAGACATGACTGAATGACTAAGCACAGCACAGTGGTGGTTTAGTCGCTCCGTCATGTCTGACTCTTTGGTCTTAAGATAAGCTTCTAGAAGCTTTAATGTACTATTTTGTACGAAAAGATACTTGCCTCTCCTTCTTAGATAGTGTGGAGTAAGAATGAGTGTTTAGGCTTTAAGAGGCTTTAGGCTACTAGTTTGGCTTAAGTAACTTGGCTTTTGCCAAGTTTGAGGCAAAATAACTTGGCATTCCTTTAAAGTATGAGAGGAGGCTGTTATTTATCAAATCTGACCCTAGCAAATGGTGACCAGATTGCTGGCTTACAAAGAGCAGAGTCCAAAAGGCATCATGAGGAATTCAAAGTTTAACTGTGGAGTAAACTTCTTTCCTGTCTTTTATTTTTTGGCATATTTTCCCTCCATGTCAGTGTTTACCAAAAATATGGTCTGCCCACCAAATGCATGAGAATTAGAATTGTTTGAAGTGCTTGTTAAAAACTGCAGATTCCTGTACCCCACCACAGACGTTCTGAATCAGTGTCTGGAGGTGAGACCTGGTAATCTCTGTTTTAAACCCTCTTCCTTATGGATTTATGTATCCTTAGGTTTTGAGAATCCAGTTGCTACGTGGATTCCTTTTATTTTGGGGTCTTTTCTGCATTCATCTATAATTTATGTTTCATTTAATTTTCATATGTTGAGGGCAGGAAGTTTCTTTTCTTTCTTTTTTTGCTGAATCACACAGCATGTGGGATCTTAGTTCCCTGACCAGGAATCAAACCTGTGCCACCCACAGTCCTGCAGTGCAAGCACAGAGTCCTAAACACTGGACCACCAGAGAATTTCCTCGGGTAGGAAGGTTTTAGGGGCTTCCCAAGTGGAGCTAGTGGTAAAGAATCCCCCTGCCAATGGAGGAGATATAAGAGACTCGGGTTCGCTCCCTGGGTGGGGAAGATCCCCAGGAGTAGGGCATGGCAACCCACTCCAGTATTCTTGCCTAGAGAATCCCCATGGACAGAGGAGCCTGGCATCCTTTGTCCACAGGGTCGCAGAGTCAGACACAACCGAAGTGACTTAGCATGCATGCAGAAAGGTTTTTGATTGCTTGCTTTTTGTTGTTGTTGTTATTAAATAAAAGATTCATGTGCGTAGTATGAATATCAAAAAGTATGAAAGGACATACAGTGAACAGTTTACTCCTCATCTCCCTGTTTTAGTGCATTGTGCTGTTCTCAGCCCTTTAATATATTAACTCATTCAGTTCTTCCAAACAATCCAGTTAGGTAGTTCATGTTACTGTTCCCATTTTATAGAAGACAGAAACAGGCCCAGAAAGGTTAAATCACTTTTGAGAGTCTCACAGTTGGAATGTGCTGGAATTGTCTAGGAGTCTGACTCTTAACTCTTAACCACCATCCTCTGCTGCGTGAGAAGGATATAAGGGTTAACTAGATTAACATGTGAAGAGCTTGTTTTGTGAGAGTATAGAGTTCATCTTCAACATGGTAAATGTTTCACATGAACTCTTAACAGCCTACCCTGGAGTTTCGTCTAAACTTGGTACCTATTTCTCATGTAATTTCTTTTCAAACTAATCTGTTCTTCTCTAAATTGCACTGGTTCTCATCTGGAGAGTAGACTTAATGGACTGGTAATACTGAACAAGAAAAATGGTAGCAACTGAGGTCTTTTCATTGTCCTGTCATTGACTGGCTTTGTTTTATTTATATGAACAGAGCTTGGGATGTGGTAATTCTTCCTTTACATATCCGTTGCCTTTATTTATGGAGTTATTTCTATGATGCTTCTTTCTCTTCCCCTAGTCATAGCACCCCTTAACCCCATCCCCTTCAACTCAAACAAATATAGAGAAACCAAGTTAAAGCTTTTTTCCTAGGGTGTTTTAAAATCTGACTATTCTGAAAACTGATTAAACTGGGTTTTCTAAGTGAGCAGTTCCTTAACCTTGAATTAGTAAAACATTAAAAATATTTATGGCACCTACCACTGACTCCTCTTCTGCAATGTAGTAGTTAATCTGGTTAGTTTCTGAATAAATACCAGTATTGGGCAATTCAAGAATTACAACAGAGGTGGGATGGGAGAGGGTGAGGAATAGAAAGTGTACAAGAAGTGCCCTCGATCGCAGAGTAAACAACACTACCCTTTTTATAAGAGCAAAACCTAAATGAATGCTAAGACTCATTTGTCTGGAATTAGTGGTTGTTTCTGTCAGTGGTATTGTTCATGTTTTTGCTTTATTTGGAATAATCTAATTTTTAAGAAAATGTTTTCTGTAATATGAAATCATAATTTAAAAACTATTTATATATTCCAAATTAGTTTTGTCTAGTATGTGATCTTTGTCTACTTGTAATCTGTATATACATTTTAAACAGCTTTATCGAGATATTCAGATATTACTCAATTCACCCATTTAAAATGTACAATTCAGTGGTTTCTTGGTATACTCACAAAGTTATGCAACCACAGCACAGTCTAATTTTAGAACACTTTTATAACTTCAAAAAGAAATGACTACCCATTAGCAGTCCTTCTCAACTCCCTTTTGTTTCCAACCCCTCTCTCCTACCCTTAGCCCTAGGCAACTGCTAATCTGTCTCTTTAGATTTCCTATTTTGGATATTTCATATAAATGAAATAATGTGATCTTTTGTGACTAGCTGCTTTTTTTTTTCTTTATTGCTACTTTTTAAATATTTTTATTTATTTGGCTGCACTGAGCCTTAGTTGGAGCATGTGGGATCTGGTTCCCTGACCAGGGATTGAACCCCAGCCGCCCGCATTGGGAGTGCAGAGTCTTAGCCACTGGACCACCGAGGAAGTCCCTGGCCCCTTTTATTTAACATAATTATTCATAGTTCATCTAAGTTATAGAATGTATCAGCACTTCATTTTATGTAGGTATACTCCCACCTTTTATATATTTTTAATTTTTATAAATTTTATTGACATATAGTTGCTTTGCAATGTTGTGTTAATTTCTGAAATACAGCAAAATGATTCAGTTATACATATAGTCTTCATTTTCTTTTCCACTTCAAAATGTTCATTTGTATTGTGTTTTAGATTCCACATATAAGTGATGTCATATAGTATTTGTCTTTTTGACTTAACTTTGCTTATTAAGATAATCTCTAGGTTTATCCTTGTTGCTGCAAGTGGCATTATTTCTTTTTTATGGCTTAGTAATAATCCATTGTATTAGTTTTGCTTTTTAAATTTAATACATCTGAAAAACTTGCACTTCTGGGAAGATGGAGTAGTGGATGGTGGTGGTGAGTTTCCTGAGTTTTTGCTTCATATATCCCAGACTTGGTGATATAGAAACCAGCAACCTGGAAACACCAACAGCTGCAGACGAAACAACACCAACAGAAGGCTGCTGTCTCTAGCCAGAAAACGAGGAGAGGGACAGCCTAAGCAAGACAGAAAACTTTCAGACAATAGCTGCTCTACTCCAAACACCACAGGAAAAACTCTATGGTCCTATCCTCGACCCATGCCAGCAAAGGCCAGACGGGTTAGCTCTGACTTCCACCCTGTGGTGGGGTGATAACATTTACCAGATCCTT
>SJYC01030654.1:0-21247 GCA_006408675.1 Madoqua kirkii
GATATGGGGTGGAAGGTGGGAGGGGTGTTCAGGATTGGAAACTCATGTACACCTGTGGTGGATTCATGTCGATGTATGGCAAAACCAATACAGTATTGTAGAGTAAAGTAAAGTAAAACTTAAAATTAAAAATAAATAAATAAAAGTAATAGAGTTAAAAGACCTATACTCAGAAAACTATAAAACACTGATGAAAGAAATTAAAGGCAATGCAAACAGAAAAATATATCATGCTCTTGGATTGAAAGAATTAATATTGTTAAATAATCAGCATTCAAAAAACTAAGATCATGGCATGCAGTTCCATCACTTCAAGACAAATAACAGGGGAAAAAAATGGAAACAGTGATAGACTTTATTCTTGGACTCCAAAATCACTGCATTGACTGCAGCCATGGAATTAAAAGATGCTTGCTTCTTGGAAGAAGAGCTATGACAAACCTAGACAATGTGTTAAAAAGCAGAGACATCACTTTGCTGGCAAAGGTCCATATATTCACAGCTATGGTTTTTCCAGTAGTCATGTACAGATGTGAGAAGTGGACCATAAAGAAGGGTAAGAGACAAAGAATTGATGTTTTGGAACTATGATGCTAGAAAAGACTTTTAAGAGTCCCTTGGACAGCAAGAAGATCAAACCAATCAATCCTAAAGGAAATAAGCCTTGAATATTCACTGGAAGAACTGATGCTGAAGCTGAAACTCCAGTACTTTAGCCACTTGATATGAAGAGCTGACTCACTGGAAATGACCCTGATGCTGGGAAAGATTAAAGGCAGAAGGGGATGCAGCAGATGAGATGGTTGGATGGCATCACTGACTCAATGGATATGAGATTGAATAAGCTCTGGGAGATGGTGAAGGACAGGGAAGCCTGGGGTGCTTCAGTCCATGGGTTCATAGAGTGGGACATGACTAAGTAACAACAACCCAAGGCAATCTACAGATTCAGTGCAATCCCTATCAAAATACCAATGGCATTTCCCACAAAATTAGAACAAATAATTAAAAATTTTGTATGGAAATACAAAAGATCCTGAGTAGCCAAAACAATCTTGAGAAAGAACAAAGAGGGAGAAGTCATGCTCCCTGACCTTAGATTGTACTGCCAAAGCTACAGGTAATCAAAACAGTATGATACTGGCACAGAGACAGATTTATAGATTTATAATAAGCCCATTAACCCACCCACCTATGGTCAATTAATTTATGACACAGGAGACAAGAATATATAAAGGAGCAAAGATAATCTCTTCACTAAATGGTGTTGGGAAAACTGGAGCTACATGTAAAAGAATGCAATTAGAATATTCTCTAATATCATATACAAACTCAAAATGGATTAAAAACCTAAATGTAAGACCAGACACTGTAAAATTTCTAGAGGAAAACATAGATAAATGATATTTTAAAGTATACCTGTAGTGTGGTGGTGGTGGTTTAGTCACTGTCTTGTCTGACTCTTGCAAGCTCATGGACTGTAGCCCTCCTGGCTCCTCTGTCCATGGGATTTTCCAGGCAAGAATACTGGAGTGGGTTGCCCTTTACTTCTCCAGGGGATCCTTCCTGACTCAGTGGTCAAACCTGTTTCCTGCATTGCAGGCAGATTCTTTACTGCAGAGCCACCAGGGAAGCCCAACTTTTAGTGTGGATTTTGTCTTTAAGTTAGTTGCTAAATTCATGAAATGTCTTCTTTGATTAGATTAACCTACAATCATACAGAATAATCTTTGATATAAATTGCAGCAATGTTTGTTTGGATCTGCCTGCTAAAGCAAAGAAACAAAAGCAAAAAAAAAAAAAAAAAAAAAGGGACCTAATGAAACTTAAGAGCTTTTGCACAGCAAAGGAAAGCAACTACAAAATGAAAAGACAGTCTACTGAATGAAAGAAGATATTTGCAAATGATAGACTGATAAGAGGTTAATATCCATTAATATCTAAAATATATAAACTGCTCATACAACTCAACATCAAAACAACCAGATTTAAAAATGGGCTGAAGAACTGAATAAACATTTTTCCAAAGAGGAAATGCAGATGGCCAACAGGACATGAAAAGATGCTCAGCATCACTAATTATCAGGGAAATATAAATAAAAACCACAATGAGATATCACCATACACTGGTCAGAAAGGAAATCATCAAAAAGAATGCAAATAGCAAATGTTGGCAAGGGTGTGGAGAAAAGGGAACCCTTAGCCACTGTTGTAAGAATGTAAATTGGTACAGCCACTGTGGGAAACAGTATAGAGGTTTCCTCAGAAACTAAAAATAGAACTACCATGTGACCCAGGAATTCCCCTCCTAGGAATATATTGGAAAAAAAAAAAACACTGATTCAAAAAGGTACGTGCACCCCAGTGTTCATAGCAGCATTATTTATAATTGCCAAGTAAATAATAGGAAACAAGCTAAGAGCCCATCAACAGGTGGATGGATAAAGATGTGGTATGTGTGTGTGCATATATACACACACGTATATATAAAATATACAACGGAATACTACTTAGCCATAAAAAAGAATGAAACTTTGTCTTTTGCAGCAACATGGACGAACTTGGGGAGGGGGCATTATGCTAAGTGAAATGAGTCAAACAGAAGACAAGTACTGTATGAGATCACTTATAAGTGGAATCTAAAAAATGCAACAAACCAGTGAATAAAACAAGAGAAGCAGATTCACAGATTTAGAGCACAAACTAGTGGCTACTAGTGAGGGGGACGGAAGGAGAAAGGGGCAGTAGAGGGGTAGGAGTAAAAAAGGGTTATTTGGGGATTATATGAAATTGTGTGTGAAACTTTGAACATTTTAAAGCACTATAGAATTTAAAGAATCTTTCATTTAATAAAAAAATTGAAAGTGTGTATGTTACTGTTAGAAGAAATAAAGAAAAACCAAAACTTGCTCTATGTATGCTTTTTAAAATGGTATATATACCTTTTTAAATGCTAGATGTTTGTTTTTGTCATCAATACAGAACTGAGTGTAGAATAAGATACCATGATTCCCAGTTGTAGTATGCTTTTTGTATACTACATTGTACCATAATACCCTCCTCAGTCGGTTGGACCAACTATTCATTGTGGTTGATACTCAAAAGATTGATTTAGATCCTTTAACTTTGTTGAAATGGAATTTTATTAGTACAACTTGGATTAAAGGAGAAAGTTTTGATTTATAACTACTGGAAATCTTGAGTTTTTCTACAGTTTCACTCTACTTTATGAAAAAATCATCTGCCTAGTAACTCCCAATTTTCTAGTGGTCTAATGACTTTGGAAAAGCTTATTCATGGTACTGTTTCTTATTTGAATTGTTTTGAGTTTTAGGAGAAAAGTTAATAAAAAACCTTTTTCCAAATTTGTATTGGTGAGTGCATATACTATGTTTCCTTTTTTTAATTAATTATTTTGATGCACTGGTTCTTAGCTGTGGCATGTGGGATCTAGTTTCCTGACCAGGGATCAAACCCAGGCCCACTGCATTGGGACACAGTCTTAGCCACTGGGCCACCAAGGAAGTCCTCTATGTGCTATGTTTTCACTTGTGCATAAAGGAAAGTAGCTTGATTAGGAGTGTGAGATGTGTAATAAGCTTTTGCTATATCTGAAAGAGAAGTAAATTGGTAAAACTGGTGGAAAATTATAGACAAAAGAGGTGAAGACACAGGGACATTTGTAGTCTGAGCAGGTTTTCATGAAGCGGTTCACGTGCCAGGATTCTCCTGTCCGTGCTCTGAGATGCGCTGTGCAGGCCACTGCAGGAAACTGAGGCGCAGTGTCCTTGCCCTGTAGTAGTCACGGTGTACCTCCAACTTGTCTGCAGTTTAATTTGTTCCTAGTTGCTTGGATACAACATCTTTATTACACCTTCTTTACCAGTTTATTTATTTTCACACTGCTGTCACAGAGACTTGGAAAATACAGTTAATTTTATAGATTAAATAGAATAGGATGAAGATGATAAGCCATACTCATTCTTTGTCTGTCAAACTACTGCTTTTCCAATAAGTCTCAATTTGTTCTATGTTTTCTTATATTTATACTTCTGCTGCTAAGAATATTAAAACTGGGAGGGAAAAAATGCAAAAAAAAAAGAAAATTGGGGCATATGAAGCTACAGATTTGTATGAAAATATTAATCACCAAGCTGTGTAGAAAGGTAATATGTCACCTTTTTATTTGTGATAAATGTAGTTGTATGTTATCCGTGTTCCATATGTTGTTTAGATGGTCAGCATCCTCTAAAAAGCAGATTTGGGTGCCGATTTATTATACATTTCACCTAGTGGGATGACTTAGTACTGTAAACTGACTTGTGCTCTGAAGAAGAAATTACTGTCCTAACTTTTCCACATCAGTGTTTCTTCGTGTGTCCAGCAGATCCCTCACTTTGTCTCCTTGAAAAGTGAAAGTTAGTCACTCTGTCTTGTCTGACTCTTTGTGACCCCATGGACTGTAGCCCACCAAGCTCCTCTGTCCATGGAATTCTCCAGGCAAGAATATTGGAGCCAGTTGCCAGTTTCTTCTCCAGGGGATCTTCCCAATCCAGGGATGGAACCCGGGTCTCCTGCATCACAGGCAGATTAGCCATCAGAGCCCCGAGGGAAGCCCCTCTTCAGGTTGTTTTTAATCACAATAAAGTTTAAGAACTAGACCTTCTTTGGGAAGTAAATTTTTGTACAAGTTGTAGTATTAGAAATGAATATAATTCATGCTGGCTACAAATTTGGTGTTTTGTTACTGATGAGGTGAGGTGAAGTCGCTCAGTTGTGTCCGGCTCTTTGTGACCCCGTGGACTGTAACCTACTAGGCTTCTCTGTCCATGGGATTCTCCAGGCAAGAATACTGGAGTGAATTGCCATTTCCTTCTCCAGGGGATCTTCCCGACCCAGGGATCAAACCCGGGTCTCCCACATTGGAGGCAGACGCTTTAACCTCTGATAAAAGAATGAAATTTTTGTTACTGATAAAGATAAAAAATTTCAAAATTTTTTTTTTATGAAACCAGGCATATCTAGTGCTATGTGATTAGGGTGGAGTTCTGAGATCCTCCTTATATAAAGCCCATGTATTTTGTTGGTTGTATCGATATTAACTTTAATCAGGTAACTGCTTTTAACTCCCCTCCATTTCCCTGTTAGTTAAGGAATTTAATGACTTTACTAATGTAGCATTTTACGGAAATGGCTTCTGAAGTTTTTGAGAATTACTTTAGGAAAATAAACAGTATTTTTACCAACATCTTTGAGTGACTTGTTGAAAGGTAACTTCTGGCTCTATTCGTAGACTTCATGGTGAAGAGGGCTGTGTTGGCTGCTGGTCAGTGTCAAGAGTGTTCTCTTCCACTCTGCAGGCTCTTTCTCTCATTTCCTGCTCCCTCCTTTATAAACTCAGGGACCTACATGATGGAGTTAAAGATTTGTCTCACTCTGATTTTTAGGAAAATTTTGTGTCATTGAGAGTTCAGTGAAATCAACTGCTTCATTTATTGAGTAGGATTATAGATAACTTGGCTTCCCTGGTGGCTCAGACGGTTAAGCGTCTGCCTACAATGTGGGAGACCTGGGTTCAATCCCTGGGTTGGGAAGATCTCCTGGAGAAGGAAATGGCAACCCACTCCAGTACTCTTGCCTGGAAAATCCCATGGGTGGAGGAGCCTGGTAGGCTGCAGTCCATGGGGTCACAAAGAGTTGGACACAACTGAGCGTCTTCATTTTCACTTTAACAGATAACTTATTCTAAAGATATCTTTTGTTATTTTCTTGTTTGCTGAAGGGATGTGTAAACAGGATATGGGATTTTTATAATCAATAATTTTAAAATTATTATTTTAAATTGGGGATTTAAATGTTGGGGGAGGTTGGTGATTATTTTACTCTTTGGAGGCAAGCATGTATTTCCTTTTTTTATGTTACCCTGTAAAGAATACTGTCTCATAGAGTAAAAAGTAACTTACATTTCACAAAACCTGTGACGGTTTTTGCCCCAATGCAAGGATACATGTCCCCCCTTAGGGGTTGATTATACCTGTGCTATCCAATATGGTAGCCATTAGCCACATGTGGCTGTTTAAATATAAATTAATTAGAAGTAAATAAAATTCAGTTCAGTTGAACCAGCTACATTTTAAGTACTTATTGGCCATGTATCACAAATAACTACTGTTTGGGACAGTGGTAATTAACTCAGGTAGTTTCTATCATTGCAGAAAGTGCTCTTGGACAATGCTGTATTAGGCTAGCCATTTTTAAGAAGAGAAAGAGGTGAGAATTCTCTGGTGGTCCCGTGGTCAGGACTGTGCGTTTTCACTGCTGAGGCCCCGAGTTCAATCCCTGGTCAAAGAGAGCGAAGATCCTGCAAGCCACGAGTCATGGCCAAATAAATAGAGAAAGAAGCCAATAAAAGACCTGAGTTTCTTCCTTCCACAGTGCAGCTTTCCCTGTCTCCTCATACCCTTGATTAAAAATTCAGAAAAAGGTCTGTAGTTTTGTGTATCATCACTTTGACATTTTTTTAAATGTTCATTTCTGTTTCCCAGGCTGGCAGTGATGGTGAAAGCATAGGAAACTGCCCCTTTTCCCAGAGGCTCTTCATGATTCTTTGGCTCAAAGGAGTTGTGTTTAGTGTCACAACTGTTGACCTGAAAAGGTAAGATTTGGTTATAGTTGGGGATCAACTTGAGTACATAGTTTACTGTTTTCAGTTTGATTCTCTCCCCATCTCTCACTTTGCTTGTATATGTTCTCTAAAGAACTGTATTAAAGTTCAGCTGATTGGTGGACACATTTAACTTGCGTAAGTATTATGGATAATTCACAGTGTCAGTACGTTGCATGTGACCACTCTGTGTTTTTAAGAGCATATTGTATGTTTACCCTATATTTCAAGAGCAGCACCAGGAGCTATCTTAGTGTAGATGCAGTGGCATCTTTGATGTTACAGGATGAGCATGGGAAATTTCTAAGCAGATGACTTCTCATGTGTTAGTAAACACATGGCCTATGTATCTGGGTTTTAAAGCCAAGCATGGAATTTTAGGAGGCTGATTACTGCTGTGGTCTTTTTCATTTAATCTACTTTTTAGGGAATAACAGGAGTTTTCTGTAATACGATTTTGACCATATTTGGTTAAATACAATTATAGAATAAGAGCAGTTACCTTGCTCCATGGCCCTGTGATTGTTCTTGCTAGTTGAAGGATGTTTCTAATTTTCTCTCCATAGACCAAAGTGAAGAGGGCTGTGAAGAGCCCTGATAAGCAGTAAGCTTTTTTCCTCAGGAACTTCTGTTCTCCCCTAGCAAACAGATCTGAGGTGAAGAATATTCATACTTTTTTTTAAAAAAAGGTTTAAGCCAAGGGTTGAGAGCATTTATACCAATAGACAATTTAGGATGTGGCAGTGGAAATGTATTCCTCTTGACACAAATGCCACAACATGCTTTGCTGTTTATTTTTTAAACATATTAATCATGAACAGTATCCAAGAAAAAATATTGACAGGCTGTCACTTGGTGGGTAGCAGAATTCACCTGCATTCTTCTTCTGGGCATCGCAAGGTAAGAATTATCTGACAGCTGTAATCCTATTCCCTGTTCTCTGTTATCATTCTCTGGGACTGTAAAAATTTTTTGCTTCACTTAATTAGATTTTGAGGACTTAAAAATTTCTTTATTGAAAATAAGTCATAAAGTCTTCTAGGAACCACTTTAGTTATAGATATGGACATAGAAGTAAGCCTTGGAAATGGTAAGAATTAAAAAACTACAGGATCATTTGAAGAAAAACCTAGCTCATATTGGACAGGACTGTTGTAAGAATGAAATAATTTATAGTTACCCTTCTATTACTGTTTTTTCCTACACACATTCACAAAGGGAGTTTCCCAATATAACTCCTAAAAATAGACCATGCCACCAAGCACACACCCTTAGTGTATCTTAAAATACATGGATTCCTCCTATTCCATTTTTGGCTTGGAGCAAGTGAGTTGACTGCCATGCTTTGAAAAAAGCCTTCTTTGAACAGCACAATACAGTGCTTGATTGTGGTACATACCAGTAATAGCACAAAAAACGATGGGAATCTGGTTCAGAAAAGGAAGTGAACTCGTCACAGCCGTTTCTAACTCATCTGTTTCACTTTTCACTTACAAACTTTTTAAGACATTATTCCTGGAAACTGATTGATATTCGAGGGCTTGTATATGTTTAGGGCTTGTATATGTAATGTACCCTACATGTAAAAAGTGACGCATAGAAGTGGGATGAAAGATTCAGGGTTTCCTGACAGAAAATCTACTGCTCAAGATATATGCTTATTTCCTAGAGCTTTGTGTTAAATCAACAGAGAGCACTGAATATTGGAGCTTATGCTCTTCATAGCTTTCTTTAAAAATCTTAGGTCTACAGTATATATTAAAAAAAACCTTCTCAAGATCAGTTAAAAATACACAGCTAGTACATGATAACGAGTCCCCTTCATTCCCAACCTTGATCATCAAGTTCCCCTTCACAGAGATAATTGAACTTAGATTTGGTGTTTATCATCCTTCCAGAGCTTTTCTATGAGTTTCACCCTTATATGGGCTTCCCAGGTGACTCAGTGGTAAAGAATCTGCCTGCCAAGTAGGAGACATGAGTTTGATCCCTGGATTGGGAAGATCCCTGGAGAAGGAAATGGCAACCTATTCCAGCATTCTTGTCCAAGAAATTCCATGGACAGAGGAGCCTGGCAGACTACAGTCCATGGGGTTGCTAAAGAGTTGGACACAACTGAGCAACATCACCACCCTTAATATGTAGTCTTAACTAAGATTTCAGAGTGAAGGTACCTCAAGAAAGTGAACGTTGGCTCAAAATTTAAAAAAAAAAGTAAATAGAATAAAGTTGTCACAGAAGAATAAAACATCATGTAGTAAAAAGTACCTTTCATAATTTTTGAAACATTAAATGTGACTGTTTTTAGAAAGCTGTGGGGGAGAAAAGATTTGGAGCCCACAGTGGTGGTTTTCCTGCTTTTTCTGATAATTGCCTAATTTCTTGGTGAAATGTACTGATCCCAGAACAAGCTGGTGGAGAGCAATAGAACTCTGCTGAGAGCTTTTTCGAAGCCCGCTCTCTGCCCTGAAAAAATCATTGTCACATGACATTTCATCCATAGGAACAAACCAGTGTCTAGTTCTGGCACTGTATGACAGGTTCTCTTTGAAGCTCAATTGGTGTTAATGACTATGCTGGTGGTATTCATATGCCCCTGTGAGACTGGAGCAACCTTCCGTTGCTTGCCTGCCAGTGCTGCCTTAATACTTTTGTGGGAGTAATTTCTAAACCTCATTTTCAGTTTATGCTGAAATCATATTACAGAACTTTTAGATTAAAAAATAGTTTGTAGGCTTTAGGAGGAATCTAAGTTTTTATCAGCTGCCATTTGAACAAAAGCTTCAGGCAAATGTACGTGAAAATAATGAAATGTGGGGCACATTTCAAGATGTTATCACATCATCAAAAGGGGAGCAATCATGGCATAGTAGAAAATGTGAGGGGCAGAGGCTTGGATCTGTGCAGAGAGAGCCCTGTCCCTGGTTTCCCTGGGACCTCGGACAAGCTATCTCATCTTCTTCAAGGTCAGTTACCTCATTTTTAATCTCAGGAAGGAGGAAGGGAAAAATAAACGGAAATTTCTTCAGTGTCCATTAATGTTAAATATCTTCACCATACTTATTAGAAACTACTCATGTCAAACCATGTTCAAACCTTTCATTGAATAGAATTGATTATTTTATCACACTGGTGTTATAGGGCCTTTCTGGCTAACAGGTTCATGGCAGTGATCAAGACGTTTGTTTAAAGACTTCCACTGTCTATCTTCACTGTGCTCAGAAGTTCCTAAATCAGAGATCAGCACCGTTAGAGCCCAGATAAGCCTGAGAGGTCGGCTTGGGGAAGAGAAAGAAGAAAGCATGAGGACAGTAATGAGAGAGACCGTCACACTGAGACACTGCTTTGGATGCAGCTGAGTGTGGCCATGTAGTTGTTAGGGTAAACTCCTCTGGTTTGGGAAATTGAGAGTCGAAATGATAACCTTAAGAAGTTAGCTTTTTATTTTAAAAGCAGTGTTATTTACCAGTGCATAAAATTCCTCCTCCATGATATTCTCAGAGAAAATAAGTAAATTGGAGAAGGCTCTCTTAAAAGTCTGAGCAGTATTTGTTTTCATTTTCCATTCCTATCTTAAACATTGAAACTCTTATCCTTTGTGGTGTCACTAATTTCCTTCTGCTTTAGAGTCTGCACACTATTTGTAATATTGTGTGAGTCAGACCCACAATAAGTTGCCATTATCATGGCATAAAGTTTGGAAGATGACTGTGATAGTTTAAACTTTAACAATTTTGAAGTAATTTAAAATGTTACAATGGGACTATGAAAATGATAGCTCTGTATATCTTAAAAGGACTTATAAACTCAGAACAAAATCTGATTTCCAAGTATATTCTTGAGGTAATTTGCTTTCATTATCATGTCTCTGTGGTTCCACCCTTCTGAAAATAGTCTTTAGCAAGTTGAGAGATTTGAGTTCCAGGTATGTCTTCAGTAAACAGCAGCTTCAATAACATGTACAGAGAGACTAAGTGGAGTGGAACAGTCCAGCCTTTTAGAGAAATCATTCATTTCCTGCTGCTGGTCAGGCAGGAAAGTACAGACTGTCCTTTCCCTTTGTAAAGTTGACTTGGGCTACATGAAGCCCTCGTTAGAATGGTCCCACAGTTGAAGATACATGTCTCATGAATGCGTTCTGAGTCACATGCATACTCTCGGTATGTGTGTGTGAGAGAGTGACAGGGAGAATTTCATTGCCACGTGTCTTTGTTCTTTTTTAAGATAATTTCAAAGATGGAAATTCTGTTGAGGTCATTAAGCGCTGGATTAGAAAATCGGATTTTGAGTGAAAGGTTTTCTAAACTTGTTTCCAGTGTGTGTCTGCGTGAGTGCTCAGTCACTTGAGTCATGTCCAACTCTTTTCGACCCCATGGACTGCAGCCCACCAGGCTTCCTCTGTTCATGGGATTTTCCAGGCAGGAATAGTAGAGTGGGTTGCTGTTCCCTCCCCCAGGGGGTCTTCTCCACTCAGGGATCGAACCTGTGTCTCCTGCATTGTAAGTGGATTCTTTACTGCTAAAGCTACCGGGAAAGCCCTGTTATCAGTATACATTCTGCTTATAAACTATAAATCTGTTCAGTTCAGTTTAGTCGTGTCTGACTCTTTGCGACCCCATGAATCGCAGCGCACCAGGCCTCCCTGTCCATCACCATCTCTCGGAGTTCACTCAGACTCACATCCATCGAGTCCGTGATGCCATCCAGCTATCTCATCCTTGGTCGTCCCCTTCTCCTCCTGCCCCCAATCCCTCTCAGCAAATCTGTTAAGAATTATAAAAGTTGTATTTTTGATACCTTTTCATAGATGTTATTTTGTTTTAAAATGATTGCTCCACAAATTGACCTTAAAGTAGACAGGGATCAGCAGTATATCACATTTGATCACAATAAATAAAATCCTTTAACTAATGGAACGGGTACACATAGGCAGATGCTTAGTAACTGGGATCTTGGTGTGTGTGGTTTGATGTCCACAACAATTCAGTCATTCAGTTAGTGAGTTAGTATTAGTCAGAATATAGCAAATCTAGTGAAGGATAATTAATAGGAGTAAACTGATCTGAACCAGAAGATTTGTGTTGTTATTTTTTTTTTTTTGCTTATTTGCCATATACTATATCTAGCATTCTCTTGACTTGTGTGAATTAATTTTATGTCAGAAAAATCAAACCTTTAAAGTTTTAAAAGGAAACTCAATTAACAAATAAGTCTACATCCTTAGTATTTTTTTCTTTGCATGAAAACAGTGCTGTTCAGGATCTGTCTCTTATACACATCTGATAATTAATAGGAGTAAAGTGATCTGAACCAGAAGATTTGTGTTGTTGTTTTTTTTTTTTTTGCTTATTTGCCATATACTATATCTAGCATTCTCTTGACTTGTGTGAATTAATTTTATGTCAGAAAAATCAAACCTTTAAAGTTTTAAAAGGAAACTCAATTAACAAATAAGTCTACATCCTTAGTATTTTTTTCTCTTTAGTGAGTCAACTAGTTACAGTTGGTTATTTTTAAGTACCATCTTCAGTCTCCTGTGGCTGTGCTATACTCATTTTTACCAGCTGCTGGAACTGAGCCACCAGCTCGAGGGCCTCCAATTGTTTGTGCTGAATTAAATTTTAATTGAAGTTAAGCCACTTAAGTTGCTTAAAGTATTAGCTTCTCTAAGGTGCCTCCTTTTCATTCCTTCTTTCTCTTTCTGTTTTCTTCTTTTAGTTTTTTCTCTTTATATATTTCCTTTTCTTCATCTGGAAACAAAATAGGCAATAACAGAATAATTTTTTTTTCCCATCTAAATAGAAGACTACTATAAAAAAAGACTTACTCTGATGAGTAACTGTGAAAATAAATAGCCTCCGAAACATTGGAGAATATTCATGCTGTCATATCAAGGCATGAATTCTGTGCACTTTACTTTCCTAGGTATCCGTTAGGGGAAACGTTTGAATGAATTTGAATGAATTGCTGAATACTTATTGAAGGCCTTTTATGAAATAAACCAAAGATGTCCTGAAAATTTTAGTTATTGCCTGTTCAGTTTCATTGTTCTCAGATTGCAGTTCCTAAAACATCAAGTTTCTATGAAGCCTCTGTAAAAATGAGCCTTTGTGGGTCAAACAAAACACCTGAGACCTTAGAGTACCAAGTGAGGACTTGAAGTTGAAGGATCTTAGATTCTATCTGGTTGCTGACTTGATAATAGCTTCTGAATGAGTCACTTCAGTGCTTAAAGCTTGTCTGTTTGAAATCTGCTGATCTGTTTAGAGGCATTAAAGTTTCTTCTCAAATCTACTTTCACCTGGAGCAAGGGCCTAACATGATTGTCCTTCATCTCAACAGTTAATCCTGGAAAATAGTATCATCACCTTAAAAAAAAAACTATATAGCCTTTCAGCAGAAAAAAGGACTGTTCACTAGTCGTGCATGGCTTCACTTTACTTAGACACTTCTGCGTTAATCAAATTCTTAGTACCAGCTAATGCTAAATAACCGTCAGACTCAAATAGAATTTTGAACCATCAGACTCAAATAGAGTTTAAAATTGTCACTTTCGTGAACACTTGTATAAAGTTTAGTTCACTTTTATACCCATTGTTTGATTTGATCTTTACAGACAAATCAAGTCTTATATCCATAATACAAATGAGGAAATCTGAACCTAGAGAGGTTGTGATTTATTTAGTCACATAGCTGATAAACAGCAGAATTGTTCAAATTGGGACTTTAACCAGGTTCTTTTTATTTGGTTTTTGGTTTTTTCTTCTCCACCATGCTAACTTGATCCCTCCTCTAACAAATATTTTTGTTTGGAAACCTTGAAAATTGTCATAATTTATTGTAGGAGTGATAACTGTGATTTATTTTGCCACCCTCCCTTACAGATTATTTTATAGCATTGATTTCTTTCTTCTCTTTTACCTAACTCTGCCCTGTTCATGAAAAAATGATTCCCTTATACTTAAGCATTAATGGATGCTTTGTTAGTCATAAGAATGTTAGTGGATATGTTTTATAACTTTGAAGTGGGAAAGGTGTCTTTCAGGTGACCACAATTTGTGTGTGACAGATTAAAGGAAGTTCTTAATCATTACTGGCATTGATGGTAGATATGTGTATTTTCTTTCTCTTGTGTATTTTATACAGTTTTATTAGCCCTCCTTGCAGTGATGAGATACTGTGCTACTTTCTTAACTTTTTAAAGTGTTAGGATTTGGAAATAAATATATAAACCCTAAATTGTTGGGGTTTCCAGACTCTTCATTTTGTGTATGGTCTTTCTGAGTTGAGGAGGAAATAAATTACAAGTGGGAACAAATGTAATTCTGAGTGAGAATATGAGTGAGTGACTTAAAAACGGGAGATGACTACCATCTTGGACATGTTGGCCCCTTTAGTGGTCAAAAGTAAGATGATGAGTGAGAAGGAATAACAGAAACCAGTGGGACAAATTCCCCGGTTGTCCAGTGGTTAGGGCTGCCATGTGCCCATGCCCAGGTTCAGTCCCTGGTCAGAGGAACTAATATTCTGCAAACCATGCAGTAGAGCCAAACACAAAAAAAGAAACCAGTGAAATGAAAAACAGAACAATTCTGATTTGGAGTTGAGTACTTACATAAAAGTTACTGGAACCGTCTAGTCATACCTCACTATTTGACTGAATATGCATCTGGAAGACTTGCTCATGTTCCATGTACTCCGATTATTTTGTGCTCAACTTTACCTTGTCCAGCCAAAGAATGCTCAGTAAAAGAATAATAAGAGTTGAAAATCAGATCAGATTTTGACTTTTAAAAGCTCTCTTTTGGAATTTAGGTTATTACAGAAGTTGATAGTCTTTTTTTTTTTTTGGCTTGGGAAGGAGATATGCTGTAGAACTTGAGCAGAGGGAGGCCCTGAGTTAGAACATTTGAGCTGTTTGGATAATCACTAAGTCCTTGTATGTTTGATTGGAATATAATAGTAGATGAGGCGCTCTCCAGACTTAAACTGAGAGGGAGTTAACGGGGTGTGTGTGGTAAGGGGAGCGAAAGAAAGGGAGAGAGAGAATTGATGTGAGTAAGCCCAGGGGAAATTGATAAGCTGGACTGAGTATAGGTTTTTGGGTACACTCTATTTTAAAAATTCTTTTTAATGACAAAATATTTTACCTTCATGATGCACTTAAAAGATATCCTTTGTTTTATTCAAATTGAGTGCCTTTGTGGTAAGGAGGGAAGGAAGGAAGGTCTGTACTAGGGGAAAAGTTCTTTGAAGCAATGTGTTATTTTTTTCAAGTTTTCAAAGTTCATCTTAATTATGAGAGTTCTCAAACATATATGAAAATGAATCAACTTCCTCATAGCTTCAGTTCTGTTATCAAGATTTTACTTCCATTTGCTTTGTCCCTTTTTTTTTGTTCTTTCCTTAAATATTTCAAAGTGCACCCCAGGAATACTGTCATTTCACCTCTGCTTATTTCACTGTATATCTCCAAACAATAATGACATTTCCTTATCTAACCACAATGCCATTATAATATCTAGTTCCTAGTGTATAATCCAGTTCCCCTGTTGTTTAGTCACCCAGTCGTGTCTGACTCTTTTGCAGTGCCATGGACTGTAGCCCCCATTCACCTCTGTCCATGGAATTTTCCAGGAAAGAATACTGGAGTGGGTTGTCATTTCCTTCTCCAAGAGATCTTTCTTGAGACCCAGGGACTGAACCCGCAGCTCCTGCCGTGTCTTCCTGCATTACAGGTGGATTCTTTACTGCTGAGCCCCTGGAAAGGTTCCCCTCTCCCCACACCCAGCCCGTTTCCTTAGTTGTCTCCAAAATATTTTCTCTTTTACTGGTTTGTTCAAATTATGATTCAAACAAATAAACTCATATTTGGTTGTTATGTGTCATAAATTTTTCTTAATCTATAATAATCCCGTCTAACTCCCACTTATGGCTTTTTGTCCTTCTGCCATTGACTGGTGAAAATCCAGTTAGTTGAACTGTAGATTGCCCCAAATTCTAGATTTGGCTGACTGGTTCCTTGTGGTATCGCTTAACTTTGTCCTATAACTCCTCATGTTTCCTATAAATAAACTTTTTGGTCCCAGGACCCCTTTATTCTTTTAAATTATTGAGGACCTCAAAGAGCTTTCAGTTAATACTGATTTTACTATATTAGAAATTAAAATGAGGAATAAAATTTTAAAATTTCTATTTAAAGTTAGAAATTTAAAATAATTATTTACTAATTCATTTAAGTAGAACGATCACGAACTTTTTGTACATATCTAATGGCCTCCTTATATCTGCTTCTGTATTTGTTACTTTGTGATATCTCCAAGTAACCTATGGAAAATTCCACTGTACAACATGAGAGTGAAAAAGGTACATGATGTCTTTGTATTATTCAAGTGGTTCTGACCTCTTGGACTGTCTGATGAAAAAGTGAAAGTTGCTCAGTCGTGTCAGACTCGTTGCGACCCTATGGCCTATACAGTCCATGGAATTCTCTAGGCCAGAACAGTGACGTGGGCAGCTGCTCCCTTTTCCAGGGGACCTTGGGTTTCCTACAGTGCGGGAGACCTGGGTTCAAACCCTGGGTCAGGAAGATCCTCTGGAGAAGGAAATGGCAACCCACTCCAGTACTCTTGCCTGGAATATCCCATGGACGGAAGAGCTTGGTTAAGCTACAGTATGTGGAGTCGAAAAGAGTTGGACACGACTGAGCGACTTCACTCTACCTGGTTCCCTAGATCACAGATTGAGAGACAGCTGCCCTAGGGCTTGATTTGGTAAGAATGGTTGTTAGGTGGTGACGTATGCTTCATGTTTTGTCATTAGGATGCACATCATATCTGGTCATGTTATTGATTCTAGGATTCATTGGGCTTAGGTGAGGCATTTTGCGTTTTAATAGGGCAGCATACTAGTTTTACCATTTTTATTAGTGTTCTGTGTATTTTCAGTTTTTCCTACTTAACAGGAGGAAAATGTCTTCATTATTTAATTTTAAATTTCTGTGATAATTGGATTTATGGACATTTTTCCATATGTTTACTTATCTGTTGCTTATCAATTTATTTTGACCCATACTTATTAGAATTTTTTAATTTGGACAAAGTCCTTCTTAATTACTGTCATATTTTATCTATTCTATGTTGCCTTTTATCTTTGTTTATGCTGTCTTTTATATATTAAAGTATTTTCATACTAGTCAAATCTTGTGATTTTTTTTCCCATCAAGTATGGACTTGGAAAATGGAAAGGAAGTAACACCTGAATTTGAAATGTTATGGAAAAGGACTGTGGCAACCGCTACTCCTCTCCCTTATTTAAAAAATAAAAGGCCTAGAGAAGTAGAGAAGTTATAGCTTGTCCATCTTTACACAGTGAGTTAGTGCCAGGGTTTAGACTAGAGACTGACTTTCCCAAGTCTTCTTCCCCTCATTCTATCTCCATTTCTAATAAATACCTCAGTTAAATTTGGAATACGAATGAAGGACTTTGTAATTGAAGTCAAAGGTTTAAAATTTTCTTATGATAAATTATATGCTTTGTGGAGGTTTGCCTCTTACTAGAGTACTGTTGCAGCTGTTATACTCAGTGGAAAAAGTATATTTTTTCTTATTCATTTTTATATACTTTAAAATTTGGAATCACTCTGAGAATGTAAAGTATTGTTACCTTCTTTAGTTAGAGTTAAAAATGACCTGATTTTGACCACTGTTTTGCCTAACAGGAAGCCTGCAGACCTGCAGAACTTGGCTCCGGGGACCCACCCTCCATTTATAACTTTCAACAATGAGGTCAAAACGGATGTAAATAAGATTGAAGAATTTCTTGAAGAAGTCTTATGCCCCCCCAAGTGAGTATCCAAGAAAATATGCCTGGAAATATTTCCAGTTTTTAAAGCTTTGTCTTATTTGGCCCTTAGAGACATTTCTCTTGACTATACTTAAGTTAAATTGTCCCAGAATTAAGTTGGAATGATTAGGACTTCTCTTCACTCATAATGCTACACAGATGTCAGAATTGGCTGCTGGCTAGGCCCATAAGCCATACTAAGAAAGGTAGGAATCGGAGTAAGCTGGAGAATACCTGGTGAAAGTAGGTTTGGGATATGTGAGATAGGTCAGGAAAGACTGATTATTTGAGGTCCCAAAATGAGAGTGAAGTTTAAGGATAAGAGATGGGGAGAGACATACTCACATTGCACCCAACCAGAATGTCTAAGCAGGAGTGTGTACAGGTTGCTGGGAGATTTCCTATCTGTCCATTTTATAGGTAATTTTCTGAAGCTACTACCCAAGTGAAAGTGAAAGTGAAGTCACTCAGTTGTGTCCAACTCTTTGTGACCCCATGGACTGTAGTCTACCAGGCTCCTCAGTCCATGGAATTTTCCAGGCAAGAGTACTGGAGTGGGTTGCCATTTCCTTCTCCAGGGGATCTTCCCAACCCAGGGATTGAACCCGGGTCTCCCACATTGCAGGCAGACGCTTTACCATCTGAGCCACCAGGCATTAACTTTTTAGACTGTGTCCCTGGGATTCCATTTATATATATATATTTCTTAGAGGTGTTCTACATCCCCTGGTCCTGCATATTAGCCCATGTGAAAAGTACTCAACTATTGCCTATAATGTGAGATGTAATTAAGAAATGTACTGTAATGACAGTTAACTAAATTGCAGCTATGCAGGTTTGTAATCTTGGCATAGATTCAAAGCCTCATTGATTGCTTTTAGGCTTTTCCAGTTTGATTATCCTGAAAACCAGGTTTCTTTTTTGGGGGCCCAAGCCTTTTCTTGTTTGTTGTCTTTACTCTCCGCACATACAGATAAATTTCCTTGGAATGGGATTATTGAGTTAGAGAGTTCTAAAATAATAATTACTCAGTATTCCTTCCTTCATTCATTGGTTTATTCTGCAAACAGTTACTGGGCAACAAAGCTCTATGGATACAATATGAGATAGTTCCTGCTCTCTAGAGGTGCAGTTGAATATGGACAGATAGTGGTGCAACGGGAAGGTGAGTGGAATCAGGAAAGGCTTTAGAAAAAGAGAGAACATTTGAATTAAGCTATAATTAAAATAATTTTGAATAAAGTTTCTTTGGAGGACCTAAGGATGTGACTGGGTTGAAGATGGTAGGAAGGCTGCCAGGAGGTATGTGAGTAATGACACCTCTGTTTGCAGCTAGTTCTTCTTCAACTGGGAACAGAATTGCCCTCTATTCAGCAGTCTTATACTAAGCTTAAAATTTCATTGTCTTAGTCTTGTATTCTAAAGTTTATCCACTGCCTTCCTGTCTTTCTGAGAACCTCAAACTTCTTTTATCTCTGCTTTCCAAGAGTCCTAACCTACCTTCCATCCCTAGTAAAGTTTCTGTCGACAAATATCTATAAAACTATGTTTAACTTTTCCTCCAGACCATGTATATAGTTAAAATACTGATAAACTGAAACTAAGATCTTTATAAAAAGAAACTGAAGCTTTATATACATCAGTAACGAACTATTATGAACATTCATTCAACTTAGTGGAAATAACTTTTGAGAGAACATAGAACCTGCCAGATCTCTTTTTATTCTTTTTGTGTATGTATATATATATGTATGTATGTATATCTTACCTTTTCATTTTTAAAGTCTGTCAGCTGTGAGGAAAGTTCCATATTCACTAGTTTATCCTCAGATGCTAATGAAAGTAGTCTTTCTCTCATAACTGTAGATTATTGTATCAACATTAAATTATAAATAGAGAAATAGTTTGAATGACATTCATTTTCTGGAAGGGAAACTATGTTGTTTCAAATCATAGTCTGAAATGTTTATGGAATAAATCCTTCCAAGGATATTTACATTTTTGAAGTCAGTATGCTGATAACATTATATACCATTTCAGTAAAATGGGGGCATTTATACATATTCTCTCCTAACCTCCTTCTTCAACAATATCAGCAATAATAACAAAAAATTTCATTATTCTTATTTTTTCTAGAAGGTATGAAGGTGAAGTCGCTCAGTCGTGTCCGACTTTTTTGCGATCCCGTGAACTGTAACCTACTAGGCTTCTCCGTCCATGGGATTCTCCAGGCAAGAATACTGGAGTGGATTGCCATATTTTCTGGAAGGGAAACTATGTTGTTTCAAATCATAGTCTGAAATGTTTATGGAATAAATCCTTCCAAGGATATTTACATTTTTGAAGTCAGTATGCTGATAACATTATATACCATTTCAGTAAAATGGGGGCATTTATACATATTCTCTCCTAACCTCCTTCTTCAACAATATCAGCAATAATAACAAAAAATTTCATTATTCTTATTTTTTCTAGAAGGTATGAAGGTGAAGTCGCTCAGTCGTGTCCGACTTTTTTGCGATCCCGTGAACTGTAACCTACTAGGCTTCTCCGTCCATGGGATTCTCCAGGCAAGAATACTGGAGTGGGTTGCCATTTCCTTCTCCAGGGGATCTTCCCAACCCAGGGATCGAACCCGGGTCTCCCGCATTGGAGGCAGACGCTTTAACCTCTGAGCCACCAGGGAAGCCCTTTTTTTAATTTAATTTTTTTTCTAAGAGGGAATAAATAGTAATATTGAAGTTATTAATAAATAATTATGTTGCTCCATGATAAATATTAATGGAGCTAATATTAAAATATTCTAATTATTTGGCATCTAGGACTCTCTAAGACATCATAGCATTTTTAATTTGATTTGGACTTTGAAAATAAACATTTTCACTTTTTTTTGGCCACACTGTATGGCTTGTGGGATTTTAATTCCCCAACCAGGGATTGAATCTGGGTGCTCAGCAGTGACAGCAGGGTCCTAACCACTGGAGCACCAGGGGATTTCTTCACTTTGTTTTTTATATATAGAAAATTTAACTTCATTTCATTTAGGCATATTTAAAGAGATACTCTAACCAGAGATTATCTTTTCATTTAAATAATTTACTTTTAAAAATTGGGAGATCTTTCTGTTATAAAGGGTTCATAATCTGCTAAATTCTCTCTGTGGTTAATTTTCCTTGTTTTTATGTTGATGTTTCTGATGGCCCAGATGGTTAAAGAATCTGCCTGCAATGCGCGAGACCTGGGTTCAACCCCTGGATAGGGAAGATCCCCGGAGCAGGGAATGCCAACCCACTCCAGTATTCTTGCTTGGAAAATTCCATGGACAGAGGAGACTGGCAGGCTACAGTCCATGGGATTGCAAAGAGTTGGACACAACTGATTGACTAACAACTTTGACTTTATATTCTGAAGAGAGTTTATAAATAAAGTTAAAAATTTTACTTGAAATAGAAGGGAGTATTTTGATGTTATAATGCCTCTGCTGTTATTAACTAACATTCAAGTACTAATTATGTACCATGCATTGTGCATTGTGGAGTATTTTGTGGAGTATCTCAATCTTCTCCAAGACTTTATGGAAAAACTGAAGATGAGTAATCAAAATAATTTGTCCAAGGTTTCACAGTTAATGGTGGCAGAGTTGGTATATGCATGCTGCATGCTAAGTCGCTTCAGTTGTTTCCACCTTTGTGTGACCCCATTGGACTGTAGCCTGCCAGTCTCCTTTGTCCATGGGAA
>SJYC01030657.1:0-25583 GCA_006408675.1 Madoqua kirkii
TTTTTGTTTTTTTAAAGAGTTGTATATCTATGTAATAAAGGATATGTGGATTGCAAGTCCTACGTTTTTACCTACTCATTAAAATAGGTCTCTGGTAAGTATGATTCTCTGTGTTTGTCTTTATAACCCCAGTACTTAGTACAACTTCTGACACATACCTAATTATTAGAATAAATAACTATATGCATAAAATTAATATATAAACAATCTATAATTCAGATCTATTTCTCTATAAGTTATTTTGAGAATTATGAAGTTTACTTCATTAGACAAAGTAGGTACTCTTAAATACTGGTTGGGGAAAAGAAGAGTGAATTTGGAAACTTGGCTAGAGGAAGACATAGGTGTGCTGAAGCGCACTTTTGTTCCTTGCACTATGTTTTCTTTGGAATGAGTCAATGAAGGTACTGTATTATAAGTGGTGGAAATATTTAAACTACCGGCTGGTTATTTTCATAGTCAAGGGAAATCCAGGGATGTTGAAGCTGGAATTAACTATTTCAGCTCAGGCGAGGACAGGGCGGGGGGGGAGATTATAAAGTTTTCTGTAGTTAACAGGAAAAAAAACATGTTATATATGTATATATATAAACACACACATCACACACATACACTCAGGTGAAATTTATTTACTGTAATCATTCACTGAAAAGCTCATTATGTAGTTAATTTAACTTCTAATTATAAAGAACCGTTCAAGCTTAAAAATAGATATTAAAAAGGAAATAACTTGAGCATACAGGTATTCAATAGATATTTTATATTCTCCTTCCCAGTATAGTAGTATATCTAACTTAGAAGATATCTTTTCTTGAATTTAAAATGGTAGACATAAAAAATATGAATATAGAAACTAGCCTGAAACTACAACTTTCAACTGGACTAAATTTTTTTCCTAAAAAATTTCGGTTTCAATTTAAAGAAAAGTGGTAAGAAAGCATCTTAAAATGTATGAATAAATCTGAATAACTAGTCAGTGTAAGATTTTTTTTCTGTAATTTTACTGCCCTAAAATTTTCCATTTTCCAGGGAAGTTTTGCAGGGCTTTTAAGAAAAGAATAGTCTTTCCTAAGGTGGTGCTAAGAGTCTAAATTTCTCTAGTTCTGATGAGTTGCTGCAAACTCTACTGAAGGGAAAAGTAAAGAATTGGACTTTTTCATGTGTATTTTCCAATTTAAGGAAGAAATAAAAATTAAGTATGTGTATTTGAAATTTAAGTATATAAAATGTGTGTGTGTGTCTTTTTAAAAAAGCTGTTGTGTCATGAAATGTCTCTTTTCAAAGTAGAAAGGCTTTGTAATAACATAACAGAGCACTTGTTAGCAAAATTCTGATGTCTTATTTTTCTGTTGCTCAATGTCACCCTTATAATATTTCGTATATGTGAAGTTTTGGAAAATCCTGAATGTAGGGCTAAAGTGAATGATCGGCCTCCTGCTGTTCTTGTCCTTGACCTAAATTTGGCCAGTCCAGATTCTTTTCCTACTGCCAGGGTTCTATGGCACTGTTGTACATGGCTGGCTCAGTGCATGGCATACCAAAGATGTCTGTTTGGCATTCCTATCTGAGAAAGCACTGCAGTTGAAATGTGGCTAGTGCAACTGGGGAAATGAGTTTTAACTTTATTATGATTAATTTAGATTCCTGTTTAGATAGCCACAAGTGGCTAACAGCTACCATATTGGACAATTCAGATATATAATATCTCTGTCAGCACAGAAAGTTCTCTTGGACAGCTCTGCTCTAGAGTTCTCTTACTAAGACGCCCATTGGCTGGCACCACTCTCTGAACAAGTAGACTGTTTTCCCAGAATTTTAATTTATAAAATGGAGATGGGGTGCGGATGCCCTTTGGATGCCTAGAATACTAATATGTGAACAAAAGCACTGTGCAGAACTTTGTTTCCTAAGGAAAAAGCACATCTTAAAAATACTGTGGAAAACTGATGATGGCATTTCTCAGAGTAATAACTGTTAAAAGATGTCTAGTAACTGCTAGCACAATGGTTTCATTGAGAGGATTTATGCTAATGTATCTTTGGAGGCTCATTATTACATTTTTCATTTAGGTACTTAAAGCTTTCATCAAAACACCCAGAATCAAATACTGCTGGAATGGACATCTTTGCCAAATTCTCTGCATATATCAAGAATTCAAGGCCAGAGGCTAATGAAGGTAAACAACAACAACAAAAAAAAAACAAGTGGTTGAATTAGCAATGTACAACCAGTCCCTCCTACCTACCCCCTAAAAAACCTCCAAAACAACAAAAACAGAAACAAAGATCAGAATACCCTATTATGACAATAATTATAAATGATTACTTTGGAGGCCATTCCTTAAAGTATTAAAAACTAGTTTTCAGAGTTGATCAGAGATTTGATGATAAACCAGAGTAAGTCAAATTGTTCTTTTTCTCTGTTCCTTGTTGATTAACTGTGCCTAGCATAAAGTGGGTATGTAATTAAATGTTTATTGAGTGAATTTGTTCTTATATTCTTCTGAGAAGTTACCGTGGGAGCTATACAGAAAATTACAGTGTCTCAGAAACAATGGATTGGGTGGTTGTAGTGGCTGGAATAGATTAATAAAGCTTAATTTAAACTATTACTGAAGCATTTGTTTATTGTTGGGTACCAGGAACCTAAAGTTAGCCTGGGTGGATTTTTGTGCTAATTACCCTTATGAGCAGTTTTTGGAGTTGCTCTAAGAGAGCATTTGGACACACCAGCCTTGCAAAGATCTCTGTATCCTAAAACTAAGGTTTTCACTTCAAGTCCTATTTTCCGGTGAGATGCTTTGTGTAGTACAGATGCTACCTCCTCCTTTTATTTATTAAAGGACACTGTCTTAGCATTTCATTTAGCAAACTTATATATAGTAAAAGGGAAGTCTGTTTAAAAGAGATCCCATTGAATGAACCTTGTCCTAACTACACTGTTTAGTCGCTTCCCCTTTTCTTCTCTTTGGGATCTTAAGCATTGTTCTTTCTGCCAAAAAATATATAGAGAGAGCATTTTAGTTCAGTTCAGTTCAGTCTCTTAGTCATGCCCGACTCTGCCACCCCATGAATCGCAGGACGCCAGGCTTGCCTGTCCATCACCATCTCCCAGAGTTCACTCAAACTCACGTCCATCGAGTTGGTGATGCCACCAAGCCATCTCATCCTCTGTCACCCCCTTTTCTTCCTGCCTCCAATCCCTGCCAGCATCAGAGTCTTTTACAGTGAGTCAGCTCTTCACATGAGGTGGCCAAAGTACTGGAGTTTCAGCTTTAGCATCATTCCTTCCAAAGAAATCCCAGGGCTGGTCTCCTTTAGAATGGACTGGTTGGAACTCCTTGCAGTCCAAGGGACTCTAAAGAGTCTTCTCCAACACCACAGTTCAAAAGCATCAATTCTTAGGCCCTCAGCTTTCTTCACAGTCCAATTCTTGCATCCATACATGACCACTGGAAAAGCCATAGCTTTGACTAGACGGACCTTTGTTGGCAAAGTAATGTCTCTGCTTTTGAATATGCTATCTAGGTTGGTCGTAACTTTTCTTCCAAGAAGTAAGCATCTTTTAATTTCTTGGCTGCAGTCACCATCTGCCGTGATTTTGGAGCCCTGAAAAATAGTCTGTCAGTGTTTCCATTGTTTCCCCATCCATTTGCCATGAAGTGATGGGACCAGATGCCATGATCTTCGTTTTCTGAATGTTGAGCTTTAAGCCAACTTTTTCACTCTCGTCTTTCACTTTCATCAAGAGGCTTTTTAGTTCCATTAGAGTTTAATTAAAAGTAATAATAATTACCAAAGAGCCATTTCCTAAAGACACTATAATCCATCATAATTTTAGACTGTTCAGTAGCTTGGGTGGGGTTCTTTGGGTGGAGTTTATGGCCGAAAATGAGCAAGAATACCAAAGGGAAAAAATATCTCAGTGCCAGTTGAGCAAGAATAAACATCTTTTAAAAAGTTGACACATTTGCCAATTTCCTTCTGTTATTTCGGTGGGTAGATTTCCAAGCTATTCAGGCTTTTAAAAATTACTATTAGATTTTTAAATTGCAGGATTTTACAATTTAGTATTGAATTTCAGTGGTTTCCGGAATGATATTCACTGCATGAAATCGTGTTTCTATAGGGAAGGGGAAGACTTTAGTGCTCAGGTCTGTCTTACATCTATTAAATGTGTTTCAGTAGCTGCCATAGCTAGGGAGCAATTTTCCTCAGTAATTGTCTTTTTTTTTTTTTTCCTGACTAATGGTTCTGCATGAGTCTTATACACTCAGTAAACAGTGCATTGGGGCCCCTCCCATCCATAGAAGGTACCTCTTCTCTGTTACACCTTCCTTCCTGCAGGGGACTATTCTCTGTACACCCAGATGTTCTTAGTGAACATCTTCTATGAACTCTCTTAGTTTAAAGTCATAATGTTTTTATTTCTCAATGTGGCTCTTGGAAACTAGAGGGCAGTTGAAATTTCTTTTGATGCTTGGTAAAGAGGAGAGGGAAATAAAATGTGTCTGTTTTAAACAAAATTGCTTTGAGGGATGGAAATGGGGGAGGAGACTAGGGGAGAAAGTGACTCACTTAAGTATAACTTTGTATTCTATTTTTTCCTATCAGTTTGTTCCTGTCTTAAGTAGCCACCTACATTTACTGTCCTTGGAATGCTGTAACCAGTAAGAACAAACAACATAATGGATTAAAGTATGCATAACTTAGAAGCTTTTTTATATTAAATTACCTGTTGGTAAATAAGAATTCCAGTTGCCAAGCAACTTCCCCCCACACTAGCATAAGACTTTAGAAAACAGTATTCCAAATCACTTTGGAGCTTAATGGGTCTCCCTTGTGTATATTTGTTGCAGGTCTTTTATTTGTCTGTTTAGTACAATTAAATAGCTTAAATAAGCCTTAATGATCTACCTCCTTATTCCCCCCAAGTAATAAACAGCCTGCATACACACAGATAGATTTTTCATTTTACATGGTAAATTAGAGTAGGCAAGTCTTTGGTTTTAAAAACATATTAAATATTTCACAAAATCCAGTGTGTTTGGACAGTTTTAAGGCCTTTTAAGACCTCTTTCTATCTGTATAAGGGATGAGATGTTTGGATGCATTAGCAGTTGGGCTAGTGAAACAGAAGGGCCAATGCTTATATCAGGGTACAGAGTAAACAAAAAAGATTTAGAGAATAAAATAAAAGGAAACATAGATAAAACATATAAACCTTTAGTAACATGTCTAAGGTGACTGAAAGTAACTTGTTTTCTTTTGAAACATTAAAGGAGAAATTAATGGGTAATTACTTTTATGGGATGGATTAGGTATGACCTGTCCCAGATCTCACACTTTTTTTTTCAATTCTGTGATTTCATTAATTTATATAATTTATTAAGCTCCCAAATGTAGATCATAGGTAATTTGTTAGTCTTGATGTTTATAATATTCTTAAGAGGTCAGTGAATTTAGCAGTGATGAAATCTGCCATTATATCCTCAGAGGCATACTCCATAATGTCTCAATTCCCATTTTTAAATGGAAGCAAGGAATCTTTAGGTTCTGATTAGTTCCTTTTTATTCAAGGTTTATTATCCCTCCCTATTTACCTCCTCTCTTATGCTGCCTGCCCTCTGCCAAAAAGTGTGTGAAATCAGAGGATGATTGTTCATCCTTGTAGCAGTGAAGCTGTATTGGGTATTTAATTGTGATTAAGTACTTAATACCTCTCTCTGTTTTCTGCCAACGTGTTACCAGACCTTTAAAAATTGCTTAGCAGTAGCTTTAAAATAGTTTTAATGATGTAAGTGTACGTAATTTTTTTCTTCACGGAAAATTATATTCTTTTTCTGTAACAGAAATTGTCTTGTTATAGTTAATGCCTTCTGCCTTGTTCTTACTCATTCAAATTACACAATTCATAGAGTAATGCGTGCTTATTGAAGAAGTTAAAATAGTACAGAAATTAATAAAACTTCAGTGTCCTTCTTGAGTCATATCATATAACCTGTTCCCCAACAGTTAGGATGTCTCCTCCTTTTTATTCTGTGCACACACATTGTACTTAAATGTGTATTTGTGTGTGTGTGTGTGTGTATATACATATAATATATATATACATACATATATAAAGCAGTTGTCTTTATCATGTGTTATATGGTAGAAATACTTCCATTTCAAAGTGTAGCTCTACCTCACTGTAAGAAATGCTGCTTAATATTCCTTCTGTCTGCCTGCAATGCAGGAGACCTGGGTTCGATCCCGGGGTTGGGAAGATCCCCTGGAGAAGGAAATGGCACCCCACTTTAGTATTCCATAATATGGATTTTTAGTTAACTGTTTCACTACTGACATTTGGATTGCCTCAGGTTTTTCATTATGCCAAACTATGTTGCCACTGATGTCTTTGTGCTAGATTTCAAACAGGTCAAAAGATTTTGTTCTCCAAAGGCTATACCAGTTTATCGTCCCACCGTGAAGGTATTTGTTTTCCCGCACTTCTGATCCTGATGTGTTTGTGTGTTTGTTTGTTAATATTTTGATTTTTCACAATTAAATTTTAAAATGATTTGTATAGCCTCTGTTGTACATAGTAATTTTTTTTTTTGAGAACTTTTGAAATACCTTCAGATGTGTATAAGAGACAGAGAATACCAAAGGGAAAAAAAAAGTGTAGCTCTACCTCACTGTAAGAAATGCTGCTTAATATTCCTTCTGTCTGCCTGCAATGCAGGAGACCTGGGTTCGATCCCGGGGTTGGGAAGATCCCCTGGAGAAGGAAATGGCACCCCACTTTAGTATTCCATAATATGGATTTTTAGTTAACTGTTTCACTACTGACATTTGGATTGCCTCAGGTTTTTCATTATGCCAAACTATGTTGCCACTGATGTCTTTGTGCTAGATTTCAAACAGGTCAAAAGATTTTGTTCTCCAAAGGCTATACCAGTTTATCGTCCCACCGTGAAGGTATTTGTTTTCCCGCACTTCTGATCCTGATGTGTTTGTGTGTTTGTTTGTTAATATTTTGATTTTTCACAATTAAATTTTAAAATGATTTGTATAGCCTCTGTTGTACATAGTAATTTTTTTTTTTGAGAACTTTTGAAATACCTTCTTAGAGATACAGTATTAGTACAGTAGGGGTATTAGAGAATAATAGTGTTTGTTACTAGTTACAAAAGACAAGGAGCTTAAAAAAGGAGTTACTTTCTTTTTTTTAATATAAATTTATTTTAATTGGAGGCTAATTACTTTACAATATTGTATTGGTTTTGCCGTACCTCAACTTGAAAGGAGTTACTTTCTGATGGCCTGCTACTGCCTTCTAGTGGTTAATCTTGAGATTTTTCATCTTAACCAATTTCAAATTCCTTTGTGATGGTCTGTCTTCAAAACTTTATTATGTTTATTAAATGATGTTCTTTAGCTCTCGTTACCTCATTTTATTAGTTCTCATTACCTCGTTTTTCATTGTTATCCATTCCTTATATTTTTACATAAAAATTGTATCAAACTAATTCATCCTTCTTTGTTTTCATTAATACACCCTTTATTCCACCGTTCTTAACTATGAAAAATCACTAACACCGGCCAAGTACAGCAAGTTGACTTCATTGCAGGTATTTTGCTAAGTCCAGAATTACAGGGCAGCAATTGTAATGTTCTGTTAGCCTCTAAATTTTAGTGCCTTACAGCTACAAATGTAAACGTTGTACGTTATAAACCTTGTAAATTTAGGCTATTTTATTTTCTTTTGGATACTTTTGAGAATTAATTCGGGAGAAGGATTTATTTAGAGCAGACAGAGATCATCAACTTGCTCAGACTGGTTGTGACACTCAAGTGCCGTTTGAGACATTATTTCAGTGTTTGAATTCTTCCTTGTAGGCCATGATCCTGTTCATTGTAATCTGATCAAAGAACAAGTCCTTGTATCTAATGTGTATTTATTCTGTATTCACTGCTTTTGACAGAAGCATATTGAATCTTCAAAAGTGAAAGCAAGCACTTCCGAGTTTTTATTTTTGCCTCAAGATTTGACACTTAAATTTACAGCCCTGGATCCATATAAGGGCTTCCCTGATAGTTCATTTGGTAAAGAATCCACTTGCTATGCAGGAGACCCTGGTTCGATTCCTGGGTCAGGAAGATCCGCTGGATCCATATACTTGCTAACCAGTCAGCTTTTTCTTACTGCCTCCTTTATGAGCCTCTGAAATTTACAGTTCACTTCATAATGTCAGGGAGTTGTGACAGGTCAGATTTCAAGGTGTCAGACATCCTTTCTCTGATGTTGAGAAAGGGCAAGTTCTCTTCTCCTTTATCTAAGCATCTGTAAGACAGGATAATCTCTACTCTCTGTCCTTTGGGTGCTCTGAGAATCAGTTCCCTTAACATATGTTCACCAAGTTTTTCACCTGAACAATAAGAAAGTAATAGTTGTTTTTTATTTATGAACTTTAAATGGTAAAGGCAAAATGGACATTTTCAAATAAACAGAAACCAAACATTCATGTTAGCAGACTTATACTAAATGAAATACTACTAAAAGTAGCTTTTCAGGCAGAAGGAAGATGATTTCAAATGAATACCCAGAGATTTGGGAAGGAAGAGAAACCAAAAAGTAGTACAAATATATTACAAAATATAAATGAATACTGTCTGTACAGAACAGTAATAACTTCTGAGATTTAAAATATATGTCAAATTAATACAAAAAACAATAGTACCATGTGAGTGAAGTGAAGTCACTTAGTTGTGTCTGACTGCAACCCCATGGACTGTATAGTCCATGGAATTCTCCAGGCCAGAATACTGGAGTGGGTAACCTTTCCTTTCTCCAGGGGATCTTCCCAACCTAGGGATCGAACCCATGTCTCCTGCACTGCATGTGGATTCTTTACCAGCTGAGCCACAAGGGAAGCCCGGGTAAGACAGGAAGGCAGTTAAATATAGTTAGAGTGTTCTAGGGATCTTGTATTATCCTGGAAATGGTAAAAATTATAATTAAGCTTTAGTAAGTCAAGGAAACAGTCTAGCCAAAAAAATGTATAATACACGAGCAGAGGGAGAAATGAATAATAATTTTTTTTAAATTAACCCAAAAGAAGGTGAGAAAGAAGAGAACAAGAATAGGCGAATAGAAAACAAATGTATGATGGCAGTTCTAAACCAAAGTTTGTTTAGATGTAAATGATTCAGATACTCCCAAGTAGAAAACGGAATTTGCTAACAGAATTAAAAATAGTTGCTTTTGTACAAGAAGAAATACTCCCCCTTCACACACATTTGAAATACACACAGACAGATAGACAGACATGTCATCAGACCCAGGAAGCTGAATGTAACATTATAAATACTAACAAAAAGAAAGATAGTAAGGATAATATATAGACATTGGACAAAGTGGACTTTGAGGAAAGAAGCATTACTAGAGATAATGAAACATGTTTCAGGATGATTTAAAAAGATGAACCTATCAAGAAAATAAAATAACTCTAGATTTATATTTATAAATTCACTACCCTGACCAGGAGAATTCCGTGGACTGTATAGTCCATGGGATCGCAGTCAGACATGACTGAGTGACTTTCAATTTCACCCTCAAAATATATAAACCAGATTGACAGAGCTAAAAGAAAAATAAACTAATCCACAATCTTGGTGGGAGATCTTAACTGACTCCTTTAGCAGCAGCAGTTAGTAACGGTTAGAATCTGCCAAAAAAAGCTGTGGTACATATACACAATGGAGTATTACTCAGCCCTTAAAAAGAATAAGTTTGACGCAGTTCTAATGAGATGGATGAAACTGGAGCCGATTATACAGAGTGAAGTAAGCCAGAAAGAAAAGCACCAATACAGTATACTGACACATATATATGGAATTTAGAAGACAGTAATGATGACCCCGAAAGTGAGACAATATAAGAGACACAGAGGTATAGAACGGACTTTTGGCTTCAGAGGGAGAGGGAGAGGGTGGGAAGATCTGGGAGAATGACAATGAAACATGTATACAATCATATGGGAGATGAAGCACCAGTCTATGTTCAATACAGGATACAGGATGCTTGGGGCCGGTGTATGGGATGAACCGGGGGGATGGGCAGGGAAGGGAGGTGGGAGGGGGCTTTAACATGGGGAGATCGTCTACACCTGTGGCTGATTCATGTCAATGTATGGCAGAACCAATATTTCTCCCGGCAATCTTGATTCCAGCTTGTGCTTTCTCCAGCCCAGCGTTTCTCATGATGTACTCTGCACATAAGTTAAATAAGCAGGGTGACAATATACAGCCTTGACATACTTCTTTTCCTATTTGGAACCAGTCTGTTGTTCCATGTCCAGTTCTAACTGTTGCTTCCTGACCTGCATATAGGTTCCTCAAGAGGCAGGTCAGATGGTATGGTATTCCCATCTCTTCCAGAATTTTCCACAGTGTATTGTGATCCACATAATCAAAGGCCTTGGCATAGTCAATAAAGCAGAAATAGATATCTTTCTGGAACTTTCTCACTTTTTCAATGATCTCACAGATGTTGGCAATTTAACCTCTGGTTCTTCCACCTTTAATGGTATTCCCATCTCTTCCAGAATTTTCCACAGTGTATTGTGATCCACATAATCAAAGGCCTTGGCATAGTCAATAAAGCAGAAATAGATATCTTTCTGGAACTTTCTCACTTTTTCAATGATCTCACAGATGTTGGCAATTTAACCTCTGGTTCTTCCACCTTTTCTTTATTTTTTTTTTAAATTTTATTTTTACTTTATTCTACGTTACAGTACTGTATTGGTTTGCCATACATTGACATGAATCAGCCACAGATGTACACGAGCTCCCAATCCCGAAGCCACCTCCTACCTCCCACCCTATCTCATCTCTCTGGATCATCGCCGTGCACCAGCCCCAAGCATCCTGTATCCAGTATCGAACAAAGACCGGTGCTTCATTTCTTACATGATAGTACACATGTTTCAATGCCATTCTCCCAAATCATCACACCCTCTCTCTATCCCTCAGAGGCTAAAAGTCTGTTCTATACCTCTGCGTCTCTTTTGTTGTGTCACATATAGGGTCATCATTACTATCTTTCTAAATTCCGTATATATGTGTCAGTATACCGTATTGGCGTTTTTCTTTCTGGCTTACTTCATTTTGTATAATTGGCTCCAGTTTCATCCATCTCATTAGAACTGACTCAAATTTATTCTTTTTAAGGGCTGAGTAATATTTCATTGTGTATATGTACCACAGCTTTCTTATCCATTCATCTGCTGATGGACATCTAGGTTGTTTCCATGTCCTGGCTATTATAAACCTTGCCCCAATAAACATCTAGAAGTTCACGGTTCACGCTGCTGAAGCCTGGTTTGGAGAATTTTAAGCATTACTTTACAAGCGTGTGTAATGAGTACAATTGTGCAGTACTTTGAGCATTATTTGGCATTGCCTTCCTTTGGAAATGGAATGAAAACTGACCTTTTCCAGTCCTATGGCCACTGCTGAGTTTTCCATATTTGCTGGCATATTGATGCAGCACTTTCACAGCATTGTCTTTCAGGATTTGAAACAGCTCAACTGGAATTCCATAACCTCCAGAAGCTTTGTTTGTAGTGATGCTTCCTTCCTAAGGCCCACTTGACTTCACATTTCAGGATGTTGGTTCCAGGTGAGTGATCACACCATCGTGATTATCCGAGTCGTGAAGATCTTTTTTTATAGTTCTTCTGTGTATTCTTGCCACCTCTTCTTAATATCTTCTATTTCTGTTAGGTCCCTAATATTTCTGTCCTTTATTGAGCCCATCTTTGCATGAAATGTTCCCTTGGTATCTCTAATTTTTTTTTAAAGAGATCTCTAGTCTTTCTCATTCTGTTGTTTTCCTCTATATTTTGCATTGGTCACTGAGGAAGGCTTCCTTGTCTCTCCTTGCTATTCTTTGGAACTCTGGGTATATCTTTCCTTTTCTCCTTTGCTTTTCACTTCACTTCTTTTCATATCTATTTGTAAGGCCTCCTCAGACGGCCATTTTGCTTTTTTGCATTTCTTTTTCTTGGGGATGGTCTTGATTCCTATCTGCTATACAATGTCAGAAACCTCCATCCATAGTTCATCAGGCAGTCTGTCTATCAGATCTAGTCCCTCAAATCTATTTCTCACTTCCACTCTATAGTCATAAGGGATTTGATTTAGGTCATACCTGAACAATTTATTGGTTTTCCCTACTTTCTTCTATTTCAGTCTGAATTTGGCAATAAGAAGTTCATGATCTGAGCCGCAGTCAGCTCCTGGTCTTGTTTTTGCTGACTGTATAGAGCTTCTCCATCTTTGGCTGCAAAGAATATAATCACTCTGATTTTGGTGTTGATCATCTGGTGATGTCCATGTGTAGAATCTTCTCTTGTGTTGTTGGAAGAGGGTGTTTGCTATGACCAGTGTGTTCTCTTGGCAGACCTCTATTAGTCTTTGCCCTGCTTCATTCTGTCCAAGGCCAAATGTGCCTGTTACTCCAGGTGTTTCTTGACTTCCTACTTTTGCATTCCAGTCCCCTATAATGAAAAGGACATCTATTTTGGGTGTTAGTTCTAAAAGGTCTTGTAGGTCTTTGTAGAACAGTTCAACTTCAGCTTCTTCGGCATTCCTGGCCAGGACATAGACTTGGATTACCATGATACTAAATGGTTTGCCTTGGAAACAAACAGAGATCATTTTGTCATTTTTGAGATTGCATCCAAGTACTGCATATCGGACTCTTTTGTTGACTATGATGGCTACTCCATTTCTTCTAAAAGATTCTTGCCCACAGTAGTAGATATAATGGTCATCAGAGATAAATCCGCCCATTCCAGTCCATCTTAGTTTACTAATTCCTAGAATGTTGATGTTCACTCTTGTCATCTCCTGTTTGTCCACTTCCAATTTGCCTTGATTCATGGACCTAACATTCCAGCTTCCTATGCAATATTGGTCTTTACAGCATGCAACCTTGCTTCTATCACCAGTCCCTTTCACAACTGTGTGTTGTTTTTGCTTTGGCTCCATCCCTTCATTCTTTCTGGAGTTATTTTTCCACTGATCTCCAGCAGCATATTGGGTAGCTACCAGTCTGGGGAGTTCATCTTTCAGTATCCTGTCTTTCTGCCTCTTCATACTGTACATGGGGTTCTCAAGGCAGGAATACTGAAATGGTTTGCCATTTCCTTCTCCAGTGGGCCACATTCTGTCAGACCCCTCCATCAGACCTGACTGTCTTGGGTGGCCCCATTTGGCATGCCTTAGTTTCACTGAGTTAGACAAGGCTGTGGTCCATGTGATCAGATCAGCTAGTTGCTTGTGATTGTAGTTTCAGTCTGTCTGCCCTCTGATTCCCCTCTCAGTGCCTACCGTCTTACCTGGGTTTCACTTACCTTGGTGTGGGATTTCTCTTCACGACTGCTCTAGCAAAGCTGTCACTGCTCCTTACTTCCTACGTGGGGCAGCCCTTCTCAGCTACCACCAACCCGCCCCCACTCCCCCATGTTCTCAGGAGCAGGGTAGTTTAAAGTTGGTCATAGATCAAAGATCTTATATACAGATGCCTCTTCATTCAACATCATTTCATTCCCTATATTATGGCCAAAGATAGTTATACTTTGGAGTAAATTTTTTAAAATTTATTGTGCAAAGTATACATTCATATGAATGCTTACTGATGCAGGGGGACAGTAAGGGATATTTGCTTCTTAAAGGTGTTATATTCATATGTGAATTCTATGAATGACTGCATTTTTGTAGTTTTATTATATATCTCACAATGCCTAGTTAAAAAGCATTACATCCCAAGTTGCAGTTTTAAAGCATAATAAATATGCATTGTAATACAGAAACCGAGAAATTAAGCAGAACTTTGCAATCTTATAATAATTTGTCAGTATTATTGCTATATACAGAACACACACACTGCAGAGAATTTACAGTTTCTGCAGTGTACCAAAATTACATATACAGTGTCTTTCACGTACCCACTGCACTTACTTTTTATAGTATCCCTACAGGTTCAGTGCTATCAAGTCCATTTTTCTTTTAGAGAAATTTAAGTGTCTTGTTCAGTTTAAATCATAGCTAAACCTTATTATAAAGCATCTTGCTCTACTGTATGTGGAGTGATAATATATTGCATGTACTCCCACTGTGCAAGGCAATGCATATGTAACTCACTAAAACCTCTCTGAAGAGAATGCTGCACTTATTCCTAAGACCTGAATTAATTAGTATGCATTTAATGCATATTTATGTCATCCACTTTTAATTATACGTAGGTAGCGCAGCCTGTCATTCAGGCATAAATCATTTTACTCTTCAGCCTTTACAATAGGGAATTAACCCCATCCACTATCCCTGGTGGAGGGCATGGCAACCCACTCCAGTATTCTTGCTGGAGAATCTCATGGATAGAGGAGCCTGGCAGGCTATCATCCATAGGATTGCAAAGAGTTGGACATGACTGAAGTGACTTAGCACGCATGTTTACTTACTGTTTAACATACAATTAGCTTACTGTTTAACATACAGAATTTCCTGAATTAGCAATGTCAAATCTCTGCTCTGTGGTTATTGTCCAAAGAGGAGAAATTAGAGTTGTTTATTGCAGACATATTATTGATAACTATTCTATACATCACAGTGTATGGTCCTTATGAGAATTCCTGGGATAAGATTTACTGAGGTATTAGAAATGGGGATAGGCTTTCCAAACTTCATCTTAACTCTGGGCACTCTGAGTAATGTAACTGAGAAGATTTTTCCCTTGTTAGTGATTCTCAGAAAGTTCAGAGCAAATTTGTGGCTCGATTCTAAAAAGTGTGTAGAACCTTATGGCATGTATTTTATCCTTGGCTTCATTTTATTTCTTTTGCCATTAATATATTTCACTGTAATATAATTCATAGCTATTTCTATTGTGCTGTTTGTGTTTAAGCTGTCTACACATATCATAAATATAACTTTACTCAGATTCATTTCACAGAAAATTTGAGGTAGTTTCCTTAGAATACATGCAATAGAGAAAAAAAAAAACAGAGCAAAGGAATTTATTATCATGGGGAATATGAGTGTGAATTAAGGAAATATCCAGCTATGAGTCAAATACAGTTTTTAAAATTAGACTACTCATTTGGTTCAGTGCTTCCTTGTGTGCAAAGGACAAAAAGTATTTACAAAATTTACATTGTCAACTAGGAAGCTATTTTTTAAAAGGAACATATTGGCGCTACAAATGTCATTTTAAAAAATAGCTTCCTAGTTAAGAAAAAAAAAAAACAGAGCAAAGGAATTTATTATCATGGGGAATATGAGTGTGAATTAAGGAAATATCCAGCTATGAGTCAAATACAGTTTTTAAAATTAGACTACTCATTTGGTTCAGTGCTTCCTTGTGTGCAAAGGACAAAAAGTATTTACAAAATTTACATTGTCAACTAGGAAGCTATTTTTTAAAAGGAACATATTGGCGCTACAAATGTCATTTTTCCTAAATTTTAATTTTAAAAGAGACATTATAATGATCCTCAACTCTACTTTATATATAGAGTAGTGTTTACTGCTGAATTACGTGAATAGATATTATTAGTTGTGTAGAAATATCATTCTTTTGTTTTTGTGGAAGGTAGGACTGAGGGGAGTAATTACTAGCGCTGATTTTCACTACATAATCAGACTAACTCCCACATACTAATAAAATATAATAAAAATGGGACTATCTTATTTTATAATTACAAAGTACTTTGCATAATTAAAAAGACAAATACTTTGCTCTAATGGTCAAATTGCCTCATATGCAAGTAATAGAAAACATTTTTTTCAGTATTTATAAGCCTTATGGGTACACCTTAAGAAAGACCCTACTTAATAAAGAGTTTTGATGACACTACATGGCCTCAAACAACAACAGGGTCCAGAAAACTTTGGGCTACTTTTCATATTCAATATCTTCCCATCATTTCTCATTTTCAGTTTAAAAAAATAAATATATTACAGATGGATGTGCAAATAGGAATTTAATATGGTTAAGTTAGAATTTAAAATATGTCAAGAAATGACTAATTAAAAAATAAGTTGGAAAAAATGATTAATTCAAAAAAATTCCATCTCTTTTTACCATTCACAAAATATATAAATATAAAGAGTAGAATATATGTATGGTTTACTTTTTCAAAACAACTTTGAGGCATATAAATTCTTTAAAACAAATCTATAAAAGCTAATGCAGATTTTTAAGCAATATCAAAATGATAATGTGCATTTATATAAAAGTTCCTGATAAAGTGAAAGAAAAAAAAAACAGAGTGGGAGAAAATATTTGTAACATATATAAAAATATCACTGTCTTAGTTCATTTGGATTGCTGTAACAAAATTACCACAGAGTAGATGACTAATACACAACAGAAACTTATTTCTCACAGTTCTGGAGACTTTGAAGCCTAAGATCAAGGCAACACCAGATTTGGAGTCTGGTGAGAATTTGCTTCCTGGTTCATTTAGTAGTCTTTTTACTATGTCTTCATATGACATAAGTGAACAAGGGGACCACTGGGGTCACTTTTTTAAGGGTGCTCTGTGCTGGGCTCAGTTGCTAAGCAGTGTCCGACTCTGCAACACAATGGACTGTCCACCAGGCCCTTCTCTCCCTGGGATTTCCCAGGCAGGAATACTGGAGTAAATTGCCATTTTTTTTCTCCAAAGGATCTTCCAGACCCAGAGATTGAACCTTCATCTCTTGCATCTCCTGCAATTGCAGGTGGATTCTTCACCACCAAAGACCCTTTCTAAGGGTAGTAATCCTATTTATGAGGGCCCCATCTTCATAACCTAATTGCCCCCTCAGAGTCCTAATCCTACTTATGAAAGTTTAATCTTCATGACCTAATCACCCCCAAAAGACCCCACCTCCTATCCTATCACACTGGGGGTTAGATTTCAATGAATTTTGAGGGGACACCCACAGTCAGTCTTTAGCAGCCATCAATATCATAAAGTCTTGTCTGACACCATAACTAATGAAGCACATTCACATCTCCTCCCAACCCTCTCTCAGCCTCTATTCTGTTGTAGTCTATTTACAGCACACACTTTTGCCTGGTATAATATTTTATATTAATTTGTTTGTAATCTTATTGTGTATAGTCTCCAAAAGATGGTGGAATTGGGAGACGGGTAATAAAATTGCCTTATGAAAATATTAACATAGGGACTGTAGCACAGTTTCATTGACAAAAAGCTATACTTCATGAGACATAACTTAAAAAGATTAAGAAAGCTAATCATTGACTAGGACAAATGTATTTCATATTTTTACACTTAGGAATTTCATTTGATAAAAGAGTATAAAATTCATTCTGGAACTCTCCAAATTAAAATAAAAGCACTTAATTTGGAAGACCATGGTAAACAATTAAACCTGCATTTTTCTTCTTCAAAATCTAACTTAAGATATCACTATGTGTTTGCAATTTCTTTTCAAACTAGGTATGTCAGTTTACTCCTATTTTCTTTCTTGTATCTAAAAATGCAAATTGGGAAGGTGCATTAAAAAAATCTCTTTGAGAGAGGGGAAAAAAGGAACATTTCTCAGAGAAGATTTTGACTGAAGTAGCCTTTGCTTACTTACCAAAGTACATTTCCAGAAGATTTTTTTTCCCTCATACCCATTTGGAAATGCTTCCTTGTAGCCTGGTGTTTCAGGAGAAGCACTTTCTGAGTTGACAGGACATATGCCTCTTCACTAAGCACTCTACTTTTTATTTCTTGCTATGACATGGTGTTAAAATCTCCAAGGTGATGTTTAGGCTGCTCTCAAACTATTCTAACAATCTGGAAACTTTAAGTTCCTTTCTGAAAAACAAAGCTGATAAAGCTTTTAAGCTTTAAAAGAAGAGTGCACTTTGAGTTTTTATTGAGTAATACATAATTGTGTTTACATGGGCATGCTGGGTTTATCTTCTTTTATTGTTGTAATGGAAAATTTAGAAATTCAACATAAAGTAAAATCTAGAATTTAAGTTTCCAGATTTCACTTTATGTAATATGATAATAAAAACAAAACATTGTCAAAGGCCAGAGTATAGCAGCCAGTGTCTGAGGGGGTTTGAGTAGTCTGCCAACTTTCCTAGATTTAACATATTCTAATGACTTATGTACAATGTACATTATTGGTTATGGTGTCATTGTCTTCCCCAGGCCATCATGTCAAATGTGCATACTCATCCTGCAACCACACCCCAACCACACCCAGTATACAAAGCTTGGCCACCTTTCTAGGTTACTGTGTTGTGTGTTTAGTCACTCAGTTGTGTCCAACTCTTTGCAACCTCATGGACTGCAGCCTGCCAGATCCCTATGATCATGGGGTTTTTTTCAGGCAAGAATACTGGAGTCGGTGGCCATTTCATTCTCCAAGGAATCTTTTTATCCAGGAATCAAACTTAGGTCTCCTATGTCTCTTGCACTTTACTCACTGAACCATTAGGGAAACCCTGGCCCAGACTTAATCCCCTTCCCGTATCACTTGCAGGACTCATGAGCACATCTCATGAGAGCTAGTTGCATGGTTTATAAACCTCAGGAGACATTGGAGGACAAGCCCTCCAGTTGGACTAGGAACCTGAAGCATCATTATTTGACACAGTTGTGGACAGACAATGATACTCAAACAGCAATTCCTCTACCTCACATGACTGGCAAACAAAACCATAAAAACACAGTGGCATTTTCTAAGTTTGTTTCATTTTGAATTTAAAATTAATTTTCAGCTCAGACTCCTAGGTGCTTTATTTAAATATGCTTTTTCTTGGATTTAAGTCAGAAACTCTCTTTTCCCCTCCTGTGGCCTGACATGATGATTTCTTAATCGGTACTATATCATATTGCAAACATCAAAGATGGACACTGATGACCCTGTTTCTACAATACTCAACTGTCTCCCTGAATGATTATTTTGTTAGAATTAGATGTTCCATGTCCAGCAGCATTCAAGTTACAGGCTGACATTCATTTGGCCATATTTTTACCTTTGATTCTTTTAAATAAATATCTAGCTACCATCTCCAGTATCTGAGAGGTAAAGCAATGTGTGTGTTCAGGTGTTTGGGGTACAGATATTTAAATGTTTAAAATTGGATTTTAATAAAAGCTTTCTAATATATTATTGATGTCTTTGAAACTGTCCACTCATTTCCAATCTTATAGCACTTCTTTCTAAGGTCAAATTTGCTTAAATGTTTAGTAAACAGCTTATGGAAGCATCAAACAAATGATTTCAAATATTAAAAGCAACTGAGTTCCATTAAAATGAAGATTCTTCCATAATATTTCTTCAGGAATTTAAAATTTTTGCCTTTTTGAAAGTATTTTTTCTTTCCCAAAATTATCAAAATTAGATCCTCTAACATTAGTGGGAGAAATTTAAGATTATCTAAAATTAATATTACAGATCAGTGTATCCTATCATCTAGATTTTTATAAAACATCTATAATATATCCAAATCTGAAATGTTCAAAATAGTGCCTTAGTCCAGGCTTGATGTGCTGAAGATTAAAAGTTAAATGAAAATATTTGCTTGTTGACTGCATTCTATCAGCTGTTCTAATGTGTATCTGTTTAACAGTTTCACATTATCTCATTTTTGACCTATGCATTAATTGCGAAAATAGAGACTTACAGAGTTCAAATATTTTCTTGACACAGATTCTGTACCTTCTATTTTTTTTTTTTTTTTTCATCCCCATATCCCAGGAAAATTTCTTTCTTTTCTAGGCTGTGGTGGTTTGGATACTGATACTGTTGTCTAACTCATGAATGTCACCTATTTTCATCTCTATGAATGAATTAAAAAATCAGCTTTGAAAGGACACCTGTCAATATTTGCAGATGAATCTTCTTGGAGGCCATTCCTTTGACTTTTGTGTTCCTGATCATCTCAGAACTTCATACATTTATGAGCTTGTTGGCATTTTTTTAATAATTATATATCTGCTTCTAACAACGTTCCTGAAGAATATAAGCCTCTGTGCTGGCAGACTGAAAGGGAAAAAAAAAAGCTAACTGCATAGATGAGTAGTTGCATTTCTCCATAATGGTGAAACAAAGTAAAGTAACTTCATAATGGACCTAGAACAAATAAGTCTATAAAGAAAACCAAAACATAAACTATAAGGATATAGATGTATAAAGAAATAAGACATGCCCATTCACAATATAAACTAACCATTTCAGTTACATTGAGATTAAAACCCTGGTAGGCTGCAGAGTGACTTTTTGAAGAAGCAAAAATACATATATTTGACTGATTTTTTTTTTCTAACAAGAATTGTTTTTCTCCTTTTTTAAAAAAATTGTGTTCATTTCAATTAAATGGTCAATTTGATATGTGTGTATACAGCCTATTTTATATCAATTGTTTGCTAGCTTATGGGAAGTAAAATAACCATAATACAGACCTCCAAATACAGTTCTAATTTAAACTTAAGATAACAACAACAACAACTTAAAGGTAAAGCTCTGGAAAATAAAGTAAAATCAAGTGTGCTTCCAACTCAACAATTAGAAACTGACTAAAATGACTAAAGCAAAATTTCAGATGGAATCACTGACTGGCCTCAATTAGTGTTGAAATAAAATAAGTAGAAATAGTGCTGACCATGACTGAGAAAAATATTTGCTAAACACTGTACAGACTTAAAAAAAGTGGTGACAGACACCAAGAATCCATACACTTTTTGCCTTCCTATGAGAGTAATAAAGTACTGGAAGATGTGGAGGAATTTCTTGCAAACCTAACCCAACTGACTTCATTAATTTGGAGGAACAATGGTCACACATACATTTCAAATATTTCATCCCTAAGAATTTACTTGAATAATGTCCTATATCATTCATAAAGAAAGCATCAAAGACTAGTTCACTAAAATAAGAAGCAAATTGGCACATAAACAGGGAAAAAACATTATGTGAAAGGTTTTCAGGTGAGCACTGATATATTTAGATACAGTTATCTTTAACTGTCATAATGATACAGTAAAAAAGAAGAATCAAAGAATAGTCTCAAATTAATTCTATGAGTCCACCATTAGTTTGATACCAAAACCAGACAAAAACCCTAAAAAAATATGTAATTAAAGACCAATAGCTCTGATTAATATAAATGTAAAAATCCTCAACAAATATTAGCAAAGCAGATTCAACCCCAGATTAAAAGGATCATACATCATAGTCAAGTGGGATTAATTCCAGGGATGCAAGGATGGTTCAACATCTACAAATTAATGTGATATACCATACTAACAAAAGGAAAGATAAAAATCACATGATCGTCTCAATAAACACAGAAAAATCATTTGATAAAATTCAGCATCCATTCATAGTAAAAACTCCTATAAAAGTTCTTATGGAAGGAGTATATCGGAACATAATAAAAACCATATATGACAAATCCATAGCTAACAACACTCTCAATGTTGAAAGCTGAAAGCTTTCCTGCTAAAATCAGGAACAAGAAAAGTATGCCTACTCTCTCAACTTTTATTTAACATAGTATTGAATAGAATATGAGCCATAGTGATAAGAAACAAAGACATCTAAATTGCAAGGGAAGAAATAAAAAGCTTGCTATTTTTCAAGATTAGAGAGAAATAAAGTGACCTTGTATGTTGAAGGAAATGGACAAGATAAAATGGATAAACACAAATACAAAAGTATAACTGCAAGAGCAAAGTCTTCAAGAAGGTGAAAAATGATAGACTTTAGAAACTCAAATTACTTATGAGCAACATATTTTGACTGGAAATCACCTCTGGACCAAAGAAAAAAGGAAAACATTAAATAAGCAAATATTGAACTCTCAACAGTATTTGTTTTTGATTCTGAGTCATGTTGGCTACCAGGTTCGAGATAGTTTTTCTGTATTTAAGGTTACTAATAATTAAGTACATTGAGATGTTTATTTCGGTATAAAGAAAAGGATAATTAAAAAAAAACCTAAAAATTGTTTGTAAATTACTCAGGGAGTAGAATATAAGTTCTTGTTTGTAATAAAATATCAACCAATGTCAAAGATACTGATGATCAGCATCCTTATCTTCACTGGGGCTTCCCTTGTGGCTTAGCTGGGAAAGAATCTGCCTGCAATGCTGGAGACCTGGGTTTGATCCCTAGGTTGGGAAGATCCCCTGGAGAAGGGAAAGGCTACCCACTCCAGTATTCTGGCCTGGAGAATTCCACGGGCTGTATAGTCCATGGGGTCACAAAGAGAACTTCACTGCTGGGAAGGATAGAAGACAGGAAGAGAAGGGGATGACAGAGGATGAGACGGTTGGATGGCATCACTGATTTGATGGACATGAGTCTGAGTAAGCTCCAGGAGATGGTGAAGGACAGGGAAGCCTGGCATGCTGCAGTCCATGGGGTCACAGAGTTAGATACGACTGAGCAACTGAACGACAACAAACTTCACTCTTTGTGAAGAAGTGAAAAATGAAGTGAAAAACAAGAAAAACACCATTTTAAAACCATCACAATAACAGCTGATTCACACAAGAATCACTAATGATAATAAATTTAGAGAGGTATGTTTGATATGAAACATCTTTCATAGTCTCAAGTACCTTTTCTTGAAGGCTTTGATTGAAAAGTGAAAAACGGTAATGCTATAATGAAAAGAATGTCAAACACCATGTTAACCAAATGATCAAAGTTATGATAAGTCAGGAGATAGATACGACTGAGCAACTGAACGACAACAAACTTCACTCTTTGTGAAGAAGTGAAAAATGAAGTGAAAAACAAGAAAAACACCATTTTAAAACCATCACAATAACAGCTGATTCACACAAGAATCACTAATGATAATAAATTTAGAGAGGTATGTTTGATATGAAACATCTTTCATAGTCTCAAGTACCTTTTCTTGAAGGCTTTGATTGAAAAGTGAAAAACGGTAATGCTATAATGAAAAGAATGTCAAACACCATGTTAACCAAATGATCAAAGTTATGATAAGTCAGGAGACAATTTAAAAATCTTGTTTTCCAAAACAATGCACTAAGAAAGCATAAACCATCATCTCTGTATTTCTACTAAGAATGCACTTAAAGTGGAAATGGAACATCATGTTTTAACTTACTCTCAAGTGAGAGAGAACATAAATGTTAAAAATGTTAGAAGAAACAATATATAAGCCTTATATAAGTCAAGACACTAAAATCCAACAATAAAGCAGGACAATAAAGCAGGACAAAAAACTCTAGGACAACTGGAGACCTGCAAACACTGACTGAATATTTAACGATGTTAAAGGATTATTCTTACTTTCTGAGGAATTTGGTATTAGTTAAGAAAAAAGAATCTGTGTCTTTTAGAGATAAACACTGAAGCCTTTAGGATTAAATTTAAATGATAACAGCCTTTTATTTCCAGTGTTCCAAAGGTTTTACTGAGGAGGGTGTCAATGCAATGGGACTGCCCTTGCACAATAATTGTTTACATTGGAGATGGTTACATGGGGATTTTGTTTTTCTTACTAGTTTTGTATACAATTTTCCATAGTAAAAGTTTTTACATTTTAGGAAATTTGTTTGTAATTCATAAAAGAATATCCTTACCAGGAAAAAGCATTTGTAAAACATCAAATAGTATACCATGTACTGATTTTTACAAACATCATTTTAATGTAATAGTTTATTTGCTGAGGACAGTGGCAGTAGAAGTAGTCTGTTTTAAAAACTTTCTTTGTGCCCCATATGCTTACATAATCCCTTTTTCTCTTCTAAGCTTTTAAAATTTCACAAGTTGAAGAATATAATTTTCCCCATTTTTTGATTGTGAAATAACTCTTGTGTTTTACCTTTCTGCCTTTGGCTGAATATTCATGGAGTGACAGGGAGAGGGAAGTGCTCAGATTGTGGCATTCAGAGAGTGAAACTTCTTTGTAAACAAACCACTGAATCTAGACAAACCTAGACAGAATATTAAAAATCAGAGACATCACTTTGCCAACAAAATTCTGTATAGTCAAAGCTATGGTTTTTCCAGCAGATCTGTACAGATGTGAGAGTTGGACCAGAAGGAAGGCTGAGCACCAAAGAATTGATGCTTTTGAACTGTGGTGCTGGGGAAGACTCTTGAACTGAAAAGAGATCAAACCAGTCAATCCTAAAGGAAATCAATCCTGAATATTTATTGGAATGACTGATGCTGAAGCTGAAGCTCCAATACTTTGGCTCCCTGATGAGAAGAGCCAGTTCACTGGAAAAGATCTTGATGTTACAAAAGATCTGAGCTCAAAAGGAAAAGGGGGCAACAGAGGATGAGATGGTTGAGTGGCATCACAGACTCAACTGACATGAGTTTGAGCAAGCTCCCTGAGATGGTCAAGGACAGGGTAGCCTGGCATACTGCAGTCCATGGAGTCGCAAAGAGTTGGACACGACTGAGCAACTGAACAACAATAATAACTGAACCACTGATGAGAGTGTGTGGCTTTTTAATCTATGAATGGTTCATGGTCTACAGAGATTTATAAGGGACAAATTACATCAAAACCAGGAGAGAACTAAGAATATTTTATGATTCCTTAAAAACCACAAGATGGAATTCTTTCAAAATCCATTTCAGTAATTTTCTAAACTGCACATAGTGATTTTTTTTTCACATTTGCAATCCGAGAGTGAATTTAAATTGACAGGATTTCATTAGTATTTAAATATAAGTATGCACGGTGATAACTTCCAAGCTTGCCTAAGTGGCTACTCATCATATCATACAAAACTCTCAAGTATCCCCTGAGTATTTTCATGCTTTATACTGTTTTCACATTGCTACTTCCCATATCTCTCTCTTAATATATATCATAAACACTTCATATACACATCTTCAAATGTTCTTAAGTTGTATTCCCAGGTGGCTCAGTGGTAAAGAATCTGCCTACCAATGCAGGAGCCTTAGGTTCGATTCCTGGGTCCAGAAAATCCCGTGGAGAAGGAAATGGCAACCAGCTCCACTCTTCTTGCCAGGAGAATCCCATGGACAGAGGAGATTTGCAGGCCACAGTCTACGTGGTCGCAAGAGAGTCAGACATGGCTGAGCAACTGAGCACACACACATGGGGTACAGTACAATTAAAATGCTACTTTGAATTCATGACTGAAGTATTAAAAAACATAAAATTACCAATGCAGTAAATTTCTCTCCAAGTGTCACAGTCTAGCATGCCTGTTGTATTCAATGGAACACAGCTGCCCCTCGAGAAAATGTCATTGCTTTATTAATTTAAGGCACCAGAACCCTGAGATGTGCTCAACATTTATTAATGTATTCAGTGGAAAATCACTGACATTCAAATGAAGATATAAGTGATTTTTCTGTATTCCGATGAATATTCAGGACTAATTTCATTGGAAGGACTGATGCTGAAGCTTAAAGTCTAGTACTTTGTCCACTGACTCATTGGTAAATACCCTGATGCTGGGAAAGATTGAAGGCAGGAGGAGAAGGGGACCACAGAGGATGAGATGGTTTACTGGCATCACCAATGTGATGGACATGATTTTG
>SJYC01030658.1:0-15969 GCA_006408675.1 Madoqua kirkii
CCTGATGCGAAGGGCTGATTCATTGGTAAAGACCCTGATGCCGGGAAAGACTGAAGCCAGGAGGAGATGGGGCTGTCAGAGGATGAGATGATCGGATGGCATCACCAGCTTGATGGACATGAGTTTGAGTAAACTCCGGGAGTTGGTGATGGACAGAGATGCCTGGTGCACTGCAACCCATGGGGTCGTAAAGAGTCAGACACGATTGAGCAGCTTAACTGAACAGAAGGTTTCTTAAGCTGAACACAAAGTACTGATCATAAAAGAAAAAAATAAATGGGACCGCATTAGGTTTAGTCATTATGTTCATCAGAAGTCATCATTAAGCAAGTGAAAAGCAAGAAGGAATGTATAATACATGTAAGCACAAAGAATTTGCATCTGGAGTATGCAAAAAAACTGCAAGTCAGTACAACAGATAGTCCAAGAGAAAAATGAGCAAATAGCACTTTACAAAAAGAGGATATCCAAAGAGGCAATAAAGAGGAAAAGTTTAAAACCGAATCTATCATCCTCAAAAAGGATTAAAATTAAAGAGGCTGTACCAGATGTTGAAGATATAAAGTCACTGGAACGTCCATACCTGTGTCATTATGTTCATCAGAAGTCATCATTAAGCAAGTGAAAAGCAAGAAGGAATGTATAATACATGTAAGCACAAAGAATTTGCATCTGGAGTATGCAAAAAAACTGCAAGTCAGTACAACAGATAGTCCAAGAGAAAAATGAGCAAATAGCACTTTACAAAAAGAGGATATCCAAAGAGGCAATAAAGAGGAAAAGTTTAAAACCGAATCTATCATCCTCAAAAAGGGTTAAAATTAAAGAGGCTGTACCAGATGTTGAAGATATAAAGTCACTGGAACGTCCATACCTGCTGCTTGCTGTGCAGAACTTGGAAAACTGATCAATTTCTACTAAAATTGGACACACGTATACCCTATAACCTACACTTCCAATTAAAAAAGCTGAGGGGACTTTCCTGGTGGTCCAGTGGCTAAGACTCCACACTCCAACTGAAGGGATGACCCCAAGAGTCTTTTGTTGATCAGCTTCTTTATACTACTTTCATTTTCCCAGGTATAAACTCAGAGAGTAGGGACGTTTTATGTTTTATTCAGTAGTGAGTTTAACGACGCTTAGAACAAAACTTGGCATGTACTAGGGCTTCAATTTGTATTTTGTTGAAAACTTCTGTCCTTCTATTTCCATATTCAGCTTGGTTTCCAAGCTCAGAAGGTTTTTACCTCTTTGTACTTCTAAAACTCTTTTTATACCTACAGCCCTCTACCTAAGATTACCATCTATTGTCTGGACTACTTTGAAGGGATCAAGGGTTGAGCTGGGGGAAGCAGTCTGGAACAAGTGTTGTGTTTGGACATTTATGTTGCTGGTGAAATATCTAATATATAGCACGTAAAGCTTTGCCTTTTTCTGTAATGGATCCAACTTTATTTAAACTTACAAGTAATATGGAGTGTCACCTCATGATTTTAACATTCTTTTATGGCAAGTACATGTACTGTACTCATCACTATGAACTCATCTATTCTGGGAGTGGGAGATAAAGGTGGGTTGAGAAGATAAAAGGTAAATTAAAAAAAAATGTTTTTTTTAAGGGATAACCGAGGGTCTGTCTTCGTTACTTCATACCCACTCTAATGGTGTTCCCATCCCCTCTTTGCTAAGGGTCAGTGACCTTGACTTTCTAGATATACAGAGTGGCTGCATTCTACTACTCTGAATTATAATAATTTTAGCATCTTAATCTATTTTGCGGGCTTCCTTGATGGCTCTGTGGTAAAGAATCCACCTGCCAGTGCAGGAGATGCAGGTTTGATCCCTGGGTCAGGAAGATCCTCTGTAGAAGGAAATGGTAACCCACTCCATTACTTTTGCCTGGTAAGACCCATGGACAGAAGAGCCTGGTGGGCTACAGTCCACAGGGTTGCAGAGTCAGATCTGACTTAGTGAATAGAAACAAAATCTATTTTGCTGAAAGTGAAGTCACTCAGTCATGTCCAACTCTTTGGGACCCCATAGACTGTAACCCACCAGGCTCCTCCATCCATGGGATTTTCCAGGCAAAAGTACTGGAGTAGAGTGCCATTTCCTTTTCCAGGGGATCTTCCCAACCCAGGGATCGAACCCGGGTCTCCCGCTTTGCAGGCAGACGCTTTACCGTCTGAGCCACCAGGGAGACCTGAAGAGGGCTCCAGTTCAGTATTGTAGATTGAACTCTAATCTGACCTCTGTTTTTCATATTATTATAAGATAATGCTGTTTTTGGCTTCTTGTGTATATTAAGGCAGCAGAAACTTCAGGCTTCTCTACTTGAATTGGTATTTCTTAACACATTTCATGGATAGAAATCTAAATATTTTTATAGGAGCAGGATTTAAAATTGAGGGCAAGAATCTCTGTCTCAGCAAGACTTTCTTCCCTATATTTGAAATAATAGATTTGTCTTTTCTCACCCATTTTTTTTTGTTTGTTTTATTTTCTGGTTTAGACATCAACTGTGTTGGGCCATGATGTGTTTGTATATGGGGCATTTAGTTATTAAAAATGTTTATAGATGACACTATCTGAAATTATCATATTTGTTTTTATATTTATCTATAGTTTTACCTGTAAATTTGTCTCATCTTTCTCCCCCAAGTGCATAAATAAGCTCCAAGAGAGTAGGAACCTTGTCTGTTTTGTACCCCATTGTCAGAGAGACCAGTTACTGACTGAAGAAATAACACTTCTAGACTTTGGGGTTTGGGTGGTTTTCCTTCTTATAGCATTTCCATTTTTCTTTCAGCTTTGGAGCGGGGTCTCTTGAAAACACTGCAGAAACTAGATGAATATCTGAATTCTCCCCTCCCTGATGAAATTGATGAGAATAGTATGGAGGACATTAAGTTTTCCACACGTAAATTTTTGGATGGCAATGAAATGACGCTAGCTGACTGCAACCTGCTGCCCAAGTGCACATTGTCAAGGTAGGCCTGCGGGATGTGGGTCACGCTGCTGTAAACCCAACACCTTTTCACAGACAGGACTCCCCCGTGTGTAAGACTTGGCTGGCATTCTGACACTCCTATTTAGAACTTCCAAACAATGTAACTTAATGTTGTCTAGGCAATAGGTGAAACACCCTAACGTGTATTAAATGGAAAATTGTGTATTAAAATCAATGCCTATGAGAAATGGAAATTTTTTTCTATGATTGCATAAAAATTCAAGGTAACTTCAAAGTGCTTGCTACACTTTCATACAGCATCAAACTTTGTTCTTTGATCACCTGCCTTTTTCTTTTCAAGGCAGAAAGTATTTATTGAGCGTTTATTGTGTGAATACATTTACTGGGTTTCCCAGGTAACACTAGTGGGGAGACGTAAGAGACCCGGGTTCACCCCCTGGGTTGGGAAGATCCCCTGGAGGAGGGCACGGCACCCCACTCCAGTGTTCTTGCCTGGAGAATCCTATGGACAGAGGAGCCTGGCGGGCCGTGGTCCAGAGGGTCGCAAGGAGTCGAACTCCTGAGCGACTAACACAAGCGACGGTGTGTGAAACTCTATGTTGTGCACTAAAGATCAAGGTCAAGAAAGACAGATCTCGACTAGTGTATATGTTTGCAGTGGTATCTGTTTCAATCCATCTCTCAGAATAATGGAAATAAAAACAAGAATAAACAAATGGGACCTACTTAAACTCAAAAACTTTTGCACAGCAAAGGAAACAAGCAAAGTGAAAAGACAACCCACAGATTGGGAGAAAATATTTGCAAACGATGTGACTGGCAGGAGATTAGTCTCCAAAATTTACAAACATCTCATGATTTTTAACATCAAAACAACCCAATCAAAACATGGGCTAAAGACCTAAACTAGTGTGTATGCTTTAAAGTCTTTATCCAGTGACTACACTTGACTGTCTCTCTTGCTGGTAGAGGCAGGCGTCTGCGGTCACCACCACACTGCTGAGTCTCTGGTGCAGTTTGCAGTCCTCATCATTATTTTAAACGTCTAGTTATAACGAAGGGGACAGACTTCAGGTAGAGGCAGTTTTGAGAGGTTCACGGAGTTAATTTGCCCTAAAATCAAATACATGTCTGATTTATAAGACATGGCATATAAACACTAACTTTTGATCTCTTTGTATTTCAGGTGGTGGCAAAAAAATACCGCAACTTCGATATTCCGAAAGAAATGACTGGCATCTGGAGATACCTAAGTAATGCCTACAGTAGGGATGAGTTCACCAACACCTGCCCCAGTGATAAGGAGGTTGAAATAGCATACAGTGATGTAGCCAAGAGACTTACCAAATAAAAGAGCACTTAGGAGAGAAGCGTCTTCACATCTTCCCCTGACTAAGAGCATACTTTTCCTAACAGACTGCTCCTCTTCCTAGAAAGTAGAAACTTTATTTGGCACAAACATGCAGTTATTCCAGATTAGGATAAAGGATAGAAAAGGTATAGTAGCTGTCTTGAAATATATATACTCCTAAGCAGTATTATTTTAAAATTCCTTTACCCTGCCTGTATCCCCTGGCCCACATCCTCCTCTCCTCCAGTATGGAGCACTCCCTCACAAACGTTCGCTTTAACGGTAGTTTAAAGGCAGTTTGCCGCCTCTCTGGAGCCTTCATCACTGGAGTCCATTCACTGTGTATCGATGACAGAGCTTTTGAGGTGCACTGTTCAACTGTTAAATTAGTAACCGTAAAAAAAGTAAATAAATAGTAACCATGACCCCTTCAGTCAGGCCCAAACTGGTGCATAATGCATGGTACAAGGAATATTTATGTATTTTTGGAATTTTATATTTAGTGAGAGTATATGGAAGGATTGCTACTGTATGAAAATATTCTATTTCAATTTAGTCTATCCTGGATATGTACTAAAGAATGTTACCACCCGAGAAGAGTGCTTTCTACCGAAAGTCAGTGCAGATTTTGTTATTTTACTTTGTACATGGATTTTTACTTTTGCCTAAAAGCATTTTTCTTTCATACTAATGATAACATCTGACACTACTTAGAAGCTGAAAGTTAGAGGGAAAGATGGTATTTTCGAGATCTTCTCGAGCATATTGTGAATATCAGAGAAACCAGTGGGCCCCTGATACACTCAGTCTAACTGTGCTACTGGTTATATGTATTTTGCCCAGTGCCATTCATTTGGAACATTATTGCTTTCTTCCTGTATTTTAAAAGTGCTTTTTTTTAAGGTAAGCATCAGGCTTTCTGTCTGTAGATCTTCTGAGCAACATTACATAAACTGATATTTCATTCATTTAGCTCTAGCAGTACAATGATTAGTAATGTAACAGTTAACCTAAGGAATATAGCATGGGTTTTTCAACATATCAAGTAGAGTTTTGTTTATAAAGCATATTTAATGTGGATAATCTAAAGAGTGCAGTATAAATCCTATATTAAAAACAAGATAAAACAGGTTATTTACTGTTAGACTTCAGGCAGAGGATGGTTCACTCCTTTTGGACTAAATTATAGTTGTGATGGTGACTTAATATTTACTGCCTAATATTTATTGCCTAATCTCAATCATTGCATTTCCTTCAATTAAATTTTTCTGAAGCTACATTGAGGAATAGCACTCTGCATGTTTGTTTCTTAAACTGAAGTCCTAAACCAGGAATTTTTTGTATTGTAACAAGGGAGGATAAACTTGATGAAAATAAAAGTTTGCAAAGTATTTATTCACTTAGAAAAAAATGACTTTCTGTGTACTACTCCAGAGACTGTGGTTGTGACTATAGTAATGTTTTTGGTCATTTTTATACCTAATTTGTTTAAGAAGTGCTATTTCTCATAGGCTGTTTTTGGAAATTTTAAGTATATTGCTTTAAAATAGCAATGTTTTTTTCCCTATGATATGCTAACATTTAGTAAACACTGGCTTTATGGAAGCAGCCTGATTTTTTTATAAGCATTATGCATTTATTTAAATCTTTATCGGTAGTTTGCTTGATGTAGAAAGATAAGAAAAACTCCATATTGTATCCATTTGGCTCAGGGAGATTTCTTTGCTTTACCTTTTTTAGAACTCCTATTGCTGAACAAAGTTAGGGTACCCACCATTTTGTAGTAAAGTATTGGATGATGACTTACCTTGTTCCAGGAAGAAGCACCATCAGGTTATATATTGAGAAATTCTATGGCAGCAGCTTCTGTGGGTGAATTGCGTCACCTCTGCACCAGCACACAGACAGCCATCTTCGCTTTTCACTACTTTTATAATGGGACTCACTTGGTGTCAGTTATTGAATTTTGCCTCATAGCTTAAAGCCTAATTCAAGCGAAGCAGGGCTTCTGTTTCAAGGGAATGGTGGACTAAGTGATGCAGAGTAGAGGGCTAATGAGGAGAGAGCTACAGTCCTCAAAACAGGGATGAAAAACACATTCTGAAATTCAGTTGTAAAGAGTTTGCCACTTTGGATATTTATTCTCTTCTTTTTAAAAAATGTACCCCATGATTACACTTGGCTGTCTCTCTAGATATCCAAGGAAGGGAGGGTCTTTCTGTTATAATTTTGATGAAGGCAGAGTTGTGTTTCTGTAGAAAGACAGATCTTTCAGGAAAGTTAGTCAGATGAGATTGAGATTGGCAAATGGACAAAAGCTAGTAAAAAAAGATGATCCTAGAACTTACCTTTTTTACCCCATCTTACATCTGTGGAAAAATCATAGGTTATAATCTTGGGGAATTTGGGACATGAAAAATTTTCATGGTAGTTCATGTAGTGTATGGGTTGAGGTAATAGAAATAATCTGATATTATTTCTACAACTACTGAATCATTCCCCCCTTCATTTAAACCCCTTTTGTTTCACTTAAGAGTCTGAATGGAAGATCTTATAGTTTCCGAGGGATTCTGCGAAATTTTTGTGTTCAACATTTGGAAGGCTGTCTAGTATTTCAGTTGATATAAATTTCTCCTTTAAAAAAAAATACAGATGTGGATTTTCTGTATAGTTCTGTTATTTTCTTTTACCAAGATTGTTAACTTTTGTGATAAAATTCATACAAGATTTTATTTCTTGGTAACTTCGGCTTATACAGCTATCTTTAACCCTTGAGCAATCTGTATACAATGAAGAGGTTTCTGACATTTATTCTTACACTGATTTGTTTAACTTTAGAATTTAGGCACATTTACTTCTGTTGTTTTGAATCTCTTTAGAGCTGCATGTAGATAGCTTTTATTTCTGTGCATTTAAAATAATCCATTTAGAAAATACGTGGTAAAAATGAGAAGAAATAGAAATGTATTTTTTCATGAACATTTTGATACACATTTCATCAAATTTATTGATTAACCAATTTCTTACACTGGTTATAACCAGTATTTGATTCAAAGAGGGGAAACATTCATTATTATACTGTATCATCATTTTTATTCCATCCTTTACAAATTACCAAGGTTAGGGCTGTCAAAATTATACTTTTATTATGGAAAAAATTTCAACTCCCCCAAATCATAATGTTGAACAGAATTTAAGTTTTTTTTTTAATTACTTTAAAAGGAAAATGAAAGCTTATTATAGAATGCTTGTATTTTCTTTTCTCTCTCTGGAACCAGTATATTGCTGGCAGCTATTGTATTAAAAAATAAAGTATATTTTCACTATCATAAAAGGTTCTTTTTTCCCCTCTTCATGAAAATAAATAACAATTTGGGGTAAAAGTGTTTATTTGAGACTATCTTTGTTTTTCTTGAGGGAGCAGTTCAGCCCATTTATAGATTAAAGGGAAAAACCATACAATCATCCCAGTAGGTGCATAAAATAACTTACAAAAACTTTAACGGTACCCATTCTCAGCAAAACGGGATCAAAGATTAACTTTTTTTTTTAACCCAATAAACATATCTGCCAAAAACCTACAGCACATTTCATAAATAAATGTGAAACAAGCCCTCATTAAAGTCAAGCAAAATACGATTGCCTTCTATCACAGCTGTCACTCAGCTATTTTATATAACCACTGTATTAGAGGTATCCAACACCAATGCAGTAAAATGTAAAAGGAATAAGGAATGGAAAAAGATGGACCAAATGACTTCTCCTTGTAGGTGATACATATATAAAAAAGAAATTCAAAATAACCTATTAGAAATATAAAATTCAGTTGCTTACTGGAAGCAAGACTGAACTATATACTAACATTAACCACATTAAAAATAAATAGATAACATTCATTTCTTCTAGAAGAAGTGACATTCTAGTAACATTTCTTTAGAAGAAAACTAGGTGACAGAAAAATGGATGAAAATTGTCAGTGTTACTTTTTTGAGCTTTTGGAAATTTGTACCATAAATACATTACCTATTCTTTTTAAAAAGTACTTTAAAAGATCATCTCTAAGATATTTGGGATAAAACCCGATGAAGTATGTGCAATTCCTTGACAGAGAAAAGTACAAAATATTATTAAAGAACCTAAAAGAAACCAACTCAAGGGATAGGTATACCATATTCGTGGATGGAGAATGTAAAAGTTATAAGAATTTCAATTGTTTTAAATAATTTATAAATTCAATATATTTTCCCAACAAAATCCCAAGAGGGTTTTTTGGGAGGGGTGGCGGAGTGGGGAACACAGATGAATGGGTTTAAAACATTCATGTGGAAGAAGTATGCTCCCCAAATAGCCAACATATATCTGGAAGGAGAGGGAAAGAAAAGAAACTTGCTTGACAGTATATAAAGTCTTTATTAAAAGCTTAATTGATGAGTATTAGGTCACATCAACACAATATTCCTGCTGCAACTACCAGAAAAAAACTGGTTTAATACCAAAAATTCAATACTGCTTTTAAACATCAGAAAACTATGGAGGCAATAAGGACTAAATGAATTGGATTTCAGAGGAGGAAGCCTTTTTGAGGTAAACTGATGGTCTGGCCACTTTTCCTTAGGGAACATTTGCTGATTCTGGGCCAGGAACTGAAGACGGTTAGCCCATGCAGAGGGGCGTTACTGGTAAAACAAAATATAAGGTCCTTGGTGACGACATACTGGAAACCTGAGACACCTTAAATCAGTGACTGGTTTTCTCCCAGGACATTTGCTGAATTCCAGAGCTCTCCATGCCATGCCAGAAGCTACCAAAAGCCCAGGGCCACTGAGAGGCAGAGTGAAGCGTCCCACAGTGACACAATACTTAGACAAATTTCACTCAAAAGTGGGCTTACCTGAAGCGGCAGCTGTAACAGTGGTTGCCTGTTACTAGGGTTGGGAGTTCACAGAGACGACTGAGTGCACAACAGGGTTGGGAGTGGGAATTGACCGCAAACGGACATGAGAGGTCTGTTTTAAATATGGATTGTAGATGAGGGTCTAGTGTCCAGAATATATAAAGAATTGTTAAAACTCAAAAAGACACCCCAGCTGGGGGCTTTGCTGGCAGTCCAGTGGTTAGGACTCTGCTTCCACCGCAGGGGGCATGGACTCAGTCCCTGGGAGTGAGGGAACTTAAGATCCCTGCATGCCATGTTGTGTGGCCAGACAAAACCCCACAATGCAACCAAAAAATGAACAGGGTTTAAATACACATTTCTCCAAAGAAGATCTCCAGATGCCCAATGAACACCTAGAAGCTTAACAGTATTAGTCATTAGGGAAATGTAAATCAAAAATCATAAAAAACACCCTTTAAGACGGCTCTGATCGAGAAGGCAGACAATCAGCGTTTGCAGTGATGTGGATAAATAACAACGCATGCATGCATTGCTGGTTCAGCCACTTTGGCAGATCCTCCGAAAGCTGAGCATAGAACCAGTAATACTTACCCAGAAATTCCACCCCTAGGTTTATAATCAGGAGAAATGATGCTCGTGGCCTGGTTTTTCATAGTAGCCTCAAATGGAATCAAATAGCCATCAACCAGTGACTGGATAAAATGTCCATATAATGGAATACCATTTGGCCATTAAAAAAATACTGACACAGCCTACAATGTGAACCTTGAAAACACGCTCAGTGAAAGAAGCCAGACACAAAAGGCTACATATTATATGGTTCCATTTATATGAAATGGCCAGCATAGACAAATCTATAGAGACAGCAAATTCGTGGTTGCTAAGAGCTGGGGAAGGAGAGGATGGGCAGTAACTGCTAGTGAGTACAGGTTTCTTTTTGGAGTGATGAATGTTCTGGAATTAGCCAATAGTGATGATTGCACAACTTTGTGAATATACTAAAACCCACTGGGTTATATACTTTAGAAGGTAAACTTTATGATATATGGATTATATCTCAATTTTTTAAAAGCTACAAGGGGGCCATTCTGCCTGCTTAAAAGTTTTGGATAAACAGTGTATAGACAGGTTGACTGGCAAAGCTAGTGATGTCTATTTCCTTTGTATTTGACTTAAATTTCAATTTAGATGTCATCCAGAATATATTCTTAAAGAAGAAAGGGGCAGGGGGGGGGGGGGAATTGTGCTAATGGCTGCCCAATTTAATAAATTTACTAAAAAAATTTAATTTTGTTTGCCTAAAATGGGTGAATTCTGCAGTTTGTAAGTGAAACCTCAATAAAGCTATTTGAAAAGAATATAGCAATAACAACTCAAATCTGAAGTTAAGAACTCACTATGTAGGTTTAACAGCAGAGTACACGCAGCAGGAGCTTGGATTAGTGCTTGAAGAGAGTCCAATAGAAAAATTCAAACGGAAGCAAAGAGTAAAAGAATGTAGAAACTAAACAAAAACCAAGTGCATAAGAAACATGGTGAACACAACCTAAACATGCGTGTGACTGAGGTCCCGACATGAAAGGGAATGGGGCAGAGTCAATATTTGATGAAATAATAGCTGAGAACTTTCCAAACTGTTGACAAACTTTAACCTACACATTCATAAAACTCAGGAAATTCAGTATGGCGTAAAACCAAAACCAAAAGGCACACTTTTAAGAATACCTTATGCTGGAAACCAAAGACAGAAAACTCTAAAGACGACCAGAGAGAAATATGTAACCTTTGAAGGAGCAGTGGCTGACTTTTCAGAAGAAACTTTGGAAGCCAGAATCTTAAAACTCCTGAGAAAGTCTGCCAACTTAGAATTGCCAACTTAGTAAAAATATTCTCAAAAGCAAACTAAAGGCATTTTCAGACAGACAAAAGTTGAGAGAATTAAGCACCATCAGACATGTGCTATAAAAATACTTAAGAAAGTACTTCAGCCTAAAGGAAAACGCCCCCAGGTGGTGGTATAGAACCGGAAGGAAGAATGAAGAGCAATGAACAGAGTAAATGTATAGGCAAATATGAAAGAATATTGACTTAAACCACAGTAATGTCTTGAAGACATATATTGTTAAAAATATGGAATATATAACAGTGGTTATATATTATACATATATAATAGTGTGGGAGGATGGAAGAAAGGGTTGTTTGTACTTGGCAAGTAGTAAAATTGCTAATTTAACAAAACCTGTAATCATAAATATTGAATCTCGAGATTAGGTATTATTAGGATAACTATAAAAATAGCTTGGAAATATAAACTTCAAGAGTACATTAATACATTTATCTAAGATGCAAGAGGAAAATGGAATTTTTTAAAAATCCAGTAACTCCAAAAGAAAAAAGACTAAAGGAATAAAGGGTAGGACTAATTGGAAAAACAGCAAAAGGTTAGCTATTAAGACTATACCGTTAGTTATAGTCAATATAAGTGGGGTAAATAATCCAACTAACAGGGAGTATGAAACTGTTTAATCAAAACCCAATATATGACATTTACAAGAAACAAACTTTATAACGACACAGAAAGTTTGAAATTCACAGATGTAACAGTTATTTCATTGTCACAGCAAATAGGAAAGTGGATGTAACCATTATATATATATATATTTAAATTTAATCGGGTGTAACCATTATAAAAAGCAGGCTTTGAGGCAAGAAGTATTTACCAGAGACAAAGAAGGACATTTTACAATATGTGTGCTGCTAAGCTGCTGCTGCTGCTGCTAAGTCACGTCAGTCGTGTCTGACTCTGTGCAACCCGATAGATGGCAGCCCACCAGGCTCCCCATCCCTGGGATTCTCCAGGCAAGAACACTGGAGTGGGTTGCCATTTCCTTCTCCAATGCATGAAAGTGAAAAGTGAAAGCGAAGTCGTTCAGTCGTGTCCCAGCTCTTAGTGACCCCATGGACTGCAGCCCACCAGGCTCCTCCGTCCATGGGATTTTCCAAGCAAGAGGACTGGGGTGGGGTGCCATTGCAATGCCCTTTTATAATTATGAAAGTTTATTCACTAGGAAGATACAAGACTCCTAAATTTATACTCATCTAATAACACAGCCTTGGGTACATACAGCAAAAGTTAGTGAAGCTGAAAGGAGGAATAGACAAATTCACCATCATAAGGAGATTTTTAACAGCTCTCCCACTAACAGAACAAGCAGGAAATGAACCACACACACACACCCACATACTCAGTAAGGAATAAATTAACTAATTTGACTTAATTGACATTGGAACATTACATCTGACAGCTGCAGAATGTACATTCTTTTCAGGTGCACATAGAGGTTTTAGCAGAGCTGTCTATATGCTGGCCCAGAAAGCAAGCCTCCACACATTTCAAAGGAGTGGAATCATACAAAGTAAGTTCTCCGACTGCAGTGGAACTGAACAAAAATTGGCTTGGTTGAAACACAGCAAGAGGGCTTCCCTGGTGGCTCTGTGGTAAAGAGTCTGTCAGTGCAAGAGACACAGGTTCGACCCCTGCTGGGGCAAGATTTATTTATTTTTCCTACTGCAGCGGAGCAACTAAGCCCCTGTGCCATAACTAGTGAGTCTGTGCTCTAGAGCCCAGGAACCGCAACTCTTGAAGCTTGCCCCCCACCTCCCAGAGCCTGTGCTCCACAACAAGACAAGTCAGGGCAATAAGAAACGCTTCCACCACAATAGACAGTAGCCCCCTTCTCCACAACTAGAGAAAGCCAGCAGCAAGGAGGATCCAGCACAGCCAAAAATAAATAAAATTTTATATATAGACAGCAAGAAAACCCCCAGAATAAGGAACCAGTTACAGCAAGTTCAACAAGCCTTCACCCTACAGTGAAATTTAAACAATTTAACAGACAAATGTGCACTAAGCCAGGAAGCTGTTCTAAGCACTTTTACATATATTAACTCGGTCTTCCCTACAACCTTGTGGGGTGGAGACTGATTCCCATTTTATGAATGAGGGAACTGAAGCACAGGGAACTTGCTCAAGGTCACACAGCTAGGAAGCGACAGCAAAATCAGAGCCCCGGAGCGGTACTCTGCCGTCTTTAGAAGTGCCTCTATATTTTTCTCGGTAGGGTGGGCTTGACGCCGACCCCTAGACTGCCAAGGTAACTGGGTTGCCAGGGTCTTCCCGGTATCTCAAACGGGTAAAGAATCTGCCTGCAACCCAGGAGACCCAGGTTCCATCCCTGGGTCAGGAAGATCCTCTGGAGAAGGGAATGGCAGTCCACTCTAGTATTCCTGCCTGGAGAATCCCCACGGACAGAGAAGCCTGGCGAGCTACAGCCCGTGGGGTCGCAAAGAGATGGACACGACTGAGCGACTAGACGCTACCAGGTAAGCAGAGCCCAGCTGGAGCAAACCTGGCCCTGGGATTCTTTCTCGGCAGTGTCTGGCAGGGAGCCGAAGATAGAGCATCCAGGCCCAGGCAAGCCCCGTATCTGCTCCCCCGCCCCTCCCGGGGACTTTCCCACCCGGGGCCTTTACCACCTAGGACTGGAGGGGGGAGTAGAAGGGGACGACAGAGGATGAGATGGTTGGATGGCATCACCAACTCCATGGACATGAGTCTGGGTAAACTCCGGGAGTTGGCGATGGCCAGGGAGGCTTGGCGTGCTGCAGTCCGTGGGGTCGCAAAGATTGGACACGACTGAGCGACTGAACTGAACTGTGAACTGGTCTGTGGAGGAGGCGGTGGCCGCGCCCTGGTCCCCGCAGCCCGGCCGGCTCTCCAGGCCCGTTGCTCCGAACGACCGGCAGGGGGCGCAGGCTCCCCGGCCTTCGGGCCGGGCCGCCGCGCCCGCAGGGGCCTTGACAGCTGCAGGACCTCGTCGGTTTGCGGAGCCGGCAGCTCGGCTCAGCCGCGTCGAGGGCTTCCTTCCTCTTTTATCAGATCTGTCAGGGCTGCCGCGCTGTGAAGGCGCCTCTGGCCTCTTCCCTCCTTCCTGTGGCGAACCGACGCGCCCCGCGCCGCCGCTCATCTCCGCCCCTGCCGCCCGCCGCAGGCCCCGCGGGCCCGGCTCGCACCCTTTTCGGGGGGTGGGGGCCGGGGGTGCGGGACCCTGCTTTGAGGTCTGGTCGCCGGGGGGCTCTACTTTGCCCACCCGCCCCCCGGCCCGGGGCCGCGCGCGGAGCCGCTTCTTGGCAGCTCTGCGCACTTCTGCACGCGCTGGGCCCGCGGCGGCTGGAGGAAGCGCCTCGGAAGCGAAACGCTTGGCAGGTTTGGGGGCAGTTGGGACGCGGGGGCCAGGATGCAGCCGCCGTTAAGGTCCGAGCCTCCTCCCTCCCAGCTTCGCCCTCGCGCCGGGGACGGGCCTCCTACTCCTGGGTCCAGCTCCCGCAAGGTGCCCCGCCCGCGTGCCTCCGCGAGGGGGCTCCCCGCGCTGAACTTGACCCTGTCCCCCGGGAGGAGAGCCCCTGCCTGCGAGACGGCCTTGGAGAGGGAACTGTCCTCAAGGGAAGTGAGCTGCCTTTGGGACGGCCATTGGGGGCGGGGGTGGGAAGAAAAAGTCAGCCACCCATTTCTGATCTCATTTCTTGTAAGAAATGGACCTGTTTACGTTCCTTTCAGTGTTTCTTCGTTCTCCGATTTCCTCAAAGAAGAATAAAGGGTTTTCTTTAAACACCATGTGCCCAGGCTCCTCTGTGGAATTCTCCAGGCAAGAATACTGAAGTGGGTAGTCATTCCCTCTTCCAGGGGATCTTCCCAACCCATGGATCTAACCTAGGTCTCCCGCACTGCAGGAGGATTCTTCCCCTTCTGAGCCAACCGGGAAGCCTCTGCCAATTACCCTACTTTATATACGTATAGGTATATTTTTAATATAAGTAACTGTTTGATCTTTTCGGCTTGTCAACAGTCTCTTGGAGTATTAACCCCATTCTAAAGATAAGGAACATTGAGCATCCAGAGTTTCAGTAATTGGCCCAAGCTCATGCAGTCAAGAGCCGATGGAGGCCATCTGGCTCCAGAGCACTGAGTTCTGGGCTGCCACCTCTCCAGTGTTGGAAGGAGCTCAAGTTGGGGACACCAGAAGGCTGATTCCATGGCACTGTGGTGGAGCAGCCCTGAGCTTCCCACTGGACTTTTCTCGTGGGAAGTTTGGGAGTTCTGGCTACACCATGCCCAGCTCCAGTCTCTGAAGTGCATGCAAGTGTGGACAAAGCAAGCAGAGCTCAGGACTCTAATACCAGGAACCAAGCTTCAGCGCCGGTGCTCCATTTCTGTGTGATCGAGAGGGTCCTGGTTGATAAGAGGGGACTCTGGAAGTCCGGGGAGAGCCAGAGGGGCCTTTCCAGCTCTTTGGCTCAGAGACAGACATGCAACACGCTGCTGTCTGCAGAGGTCACTGTAAACCAGCGAAACCACCCTGCTGCAGATGAATGGGAGAATTCTGGACCAAGAAGGGGCAAGAGAAGAAAACCCCAGGAACCTCTCCATTCTCCGCCCTCACTGGAAACACTGACATTTCAGTGAGTCTTCTCATTCTCTGAAGTCATTGACTGCAAGAGGAATTGTTGCTCATCTCTACAGATGCTCCAGGAATCCCAGGGTCCTTGCCACACCTTAAGGTTGCCTAATTTAATTATTAAGATTGATGATAAAGACAAAAATGTCAGTGAAGTGGAGCCCAGCTCACGGGTGCACATTATTGATTTGGCTTATCAATAGAAGGTGTTTTACCTTTTTTTTTTTTTTTTTTA
>SJYC01030659.1:0-39476 GCA_006408675.1 Madoqua kirkii
GGGGGGGGGGGAATTGTGCTAATGGCTGCCCAATTTAATAAATTTACTAAAAAAATTTAATTTTGTTTGCCTAAAATGGGTGAATTCTGCAGTTTGTAAGTGAAACCTCAATAAAGCTATTTGAAAAGAATATAGCAATAACAACTCAAATCTGAAGTTAAGAACTCACTATGTAGGTTTAACAGCAGAGTACACGCAGCAGGAGCTTGGATTAGTGCTTGAAGAGAGTCCAATAGAAAAATTCAAACGGAAGCAAAGAGTAAAAGAATGTAGAAACTAAACAAAAACCAAGTGCATAAGAAACATGGTGAACACAACCTAAACATGCGTGTGACTGAGGTCCCGACATGAAAGGGAATGGGGCAGAGTCAATATTTGATGAAATAATAGCTGAGAACTTTCCAAACTGTTGACAAACTTTAACCTACACATTCATAAAACTCAGGAAATTCAGTATGGCGTAAAACCAAAACCAAAAGGCACACTTTTAAGAATACCTTATGCTGGAAACCAAAGACAGAAAACTCTAAAGACGACCAGAGAGAAATATGTAACCTTTGAAGGAGCAGTGGCTGACTTTTCAGAAGAAACTTTGGAAGCCAGAATCTTAAAACTCCTGAGAAAGGTCTGCCAACTTAGAATTGCCAACTTAGTAAAAATATTCTCAAAAGCAAACTAAAGGCATTTTCAGACAGACAAAAGTTGAGAGAATTAAGCACCATCAGACATGTGCTATAAAAATACTTAAGAAAGTACTTCAGCCTAAAGGAAAACGCCCCCAGGTGGTGGTATAGAACCGGAAGGAAGAATGAAGAGCAATGAACAGAGTAAATGTATAGGCAAATATGAAAGAATATTGACTTAAACCACAGTAATGTCTTGAAGACATATATTGTTAAAAATATGGAATATATAACAGTGGTTATATATTATACATATATAATAGTGTGGGAGGATGGAAGAAAGGGTTGTTTGTACTTGGCAAGTAGTAAAATTGCTAATTTAACAAAACCTGTAATCATAAATATTGAATCTCGAGATTAGGTATTATTAGGATAACTATAAAAATAGCTTGGAAATATAAACTTCAAGAGTACATTAATACATTTATCTAAGATGCAAGAGGAAAATGGAATTTTTTAAAAATCCAGTAACTCCAAAAGAAAAAAGACTAAAGGAATAAAGGGTAGGACTAATTGGAAAAACAGCAAAAGGTTAGCTATTAAGACTATACCGTTAGTTATAGTCAATATAAGTGGGGTAAATAATCCAACTAACAGGGAGTATGAAACTGTTTAATCAAAACCCAATATATGACATTTACAAGAAACAAACTTTATAACGACACAGAAAGTTTGAAATTCACAGATGTAACAGTTATTTCATTGTCACAGCAAATAGGAAAGTGGATGTAACCATTATATATATATATATTTAAATTTAATCGGGTGTAACCATTATAAAAAGCAGGCTTTGAGGCAAGAAGTATTTACCAGAGACAAAGAAGGACATTTTACAATATGTGTGCTGCTAAGCTGCTGCTGCTGCTGCTAAGTCACGTCAGTCGTGTCTGACTCTGTGCAACCCGATAGATGGCAGCCCACCAGGCTCCCCATCCCTGGGATTCTCCAGGCAAGAACACTGGAGTGGGTTGCCATTTCCTTCTCCAATGCATGAAAGTGAAAAGTGAAAGCGAAGTCGTTCAGTCGTGTCCCAGCTCTTAGTGACCCCATGGACTGCAGCCCACCAGGCTCCTCCGTCCATGGGATTTTCCAAGCAAGAGGACTGGGGTGGGGTGCCATTGCAATGCCCTTTTATAATTATGAAAGTTTTATTCACTAGGAAGATACAAGACTCCTAAATTTATACTCATCTAATAACACAGCCTTGGGTACATACAGCAAAAGTTAGTGAAGCTGAAAGGAGGAATAGACAAATTCACCATCATAAGGAGATTTTTAACAGCTCTCCCACTAACAGAACAAGCAGGAAATGAACCACACACACACACCCACATACTCAGTAAGGAATAAATTAACTAATTTGACTTAATTGACATTGGAACATTACATCTGACAGCTGCAGAATGTACATTCTTTTCAGGTGCACATAGAGGTTTTAGCAGAGCTGTCTATATGCTGGCCCAGAAAGCAAGCCTCCACACATTTCAAAGGAGTGGAATCATACAAAGTAAGTTCTCCGACTGCAGTGGAACTGAACAAAAATTGGCTTGGTTGAAACACAGCAAGAGGGCTTCCCTGGTGGCTCTGTGGTAAAGAGTCTGTCAGTGCAAGAGACACAGGTTCGACCCCTGCTGGGGCAAGATTTATTTATTTTTCCTACTGCAGCGGAGCAACTAAGCCCCTGTGCCATAACTAGTGAGTCTGTGCTCTAGAGCCCAGGAACCGCAACTCTTGAAGCTTGCCCCCCACCTCCCAGAGCCTGTGCTCCACAACAAGACAAGTCAGGGCAATAAGAAACGCTTCCACCACAATAGACAGTAGCCCCCTTCTCCACAACTAGAGAAAGCCAGCAGCAAGGAGGATCCAGCACAGCCAAAAATAAATAAAATTTTATATATAGACAGCAAGAAAACCCCCAGAATAAGGAACCAGTTACAGCAAGTTCAACAAGCCTTCACCCTACAGTGAAATTTAAACAATTTAACAGACAAATGTGCACTAAGCCAGGAAGCTGTTCTAAGCACTTTTACATATATTAACTCGGTCTTCCCTACAACCTTGTGGGGTGGAGACTGATTCCCATTTTATGAATGAGGGAACTGAAGCACAGGGAACTTGCTCAAGGTCACACAGCTAGGAAGCGACAGCAAAATCAGAGCCCCGGAGCGGTGCTCTGCCGTCTTTAGAAGTGCCTCTATATTTTTCTCGGTAGGGTGGGCTTGACGCCGACCCCTAGACTGCCAAGGTAACTGGGTTGCCAGGGTCTTCCCGGTATCTCAAACGGGTAAAGAATCTGCCTGCAACCCAGGAGACCCAGGTTCCATCCCTGGGTCAGGAAGATCCTCTGGAGAAGGGAATGGCAGTCCACTCTAGTATTCCTGCCTGGAGAATCCCCACGGACAGAGAAGCCTGGAGAGCTACAGCCCGTGGGGTCGCAAAGAGATGGACACGACTGAGCGACTAGACGCTACCAGGTAAGCAGAGCCCAGCTGGAGCAAACCTGGCCCTGGGATTCTTTCTCGGCAGTGTCTGGCAGGGAGCCGAAGATAGAGCATCCAAGCCCAGGCAAGCCCCGTATCTGCTCCCCCGCCCCTCCCGGGGACTTTCCCACCCGGGGCCTTTACCACCTAGGACTGGAGGGGGGAGTAGAAGGGGACGACAGAGGATGAGATGGTTGGATGGCATCACCAACTCCATGGACATGAGTCTGGGTAAACTCCGGGAGTTGGCGATGGCCAGGGAGGCTTGGCGTGCTGCAGTCCGTGGGGTCGCAAAGATTGGACACGACTGAGCGACTGAACTGAACTGTGAACTGGTCTGCGGAGGAGGCGGTGGCCGCGCCCTGGTCCCCGCAGCCCGGCCGGCTCTCCAGGCCCGTCGCTCCGAACGACCGGCAGGGGGCGCAGGCTCCCCGGCCTTCGGGCCGGGCCGCCGCGCCCGCAGGGGCCTTGACAGCTGCAGGGCCTCGTCGGTTTGCGGAGCCGGCAGCTCGGCTCAGCCGCGTCGAGGGCTTCCTTCCTCTTTTATCAGATCTGTCAGGGCTGCCGCGCTGTGAAGGCGCCTCTGGCCTCTTCCCTCCTTCCTGTGGCGAACCGACGCGCCCCGCGCCGCCGCTCATCTCCGCCCCTGCCGCCCGCCGCAGGCCCCGCGGGCCCGGCTCGCACCCTTTTCGGGGGGTGGGGGCCGGGGGTGCGGGACCCTGCTTTGAGGTCTGGTCGCCGGGGGGCTCTACTTTGCCCACCCGCCCCCCGGCCCGGGGCCGCGCGCGGAGCCGCTTCTTGGCAGCTCTGCGCACTTCTGCACGCGCTGGGCCCGCGGCGGCTGGAGGAAGCGCCTCGGAAGCGAAACGCTTGGCAGGTTTGGGGGCAGTTGGGACGCGGGGGCCAGGATGCAGCCGCCGTTAAGGTCCGAGCCTCCTCCCTCCCAGCTTCGCCCTCGCGCCGGGGACGGGCCTCCTACTCCTGGGTCCAGCTCCCGCAAGGTGCCCCGCCCGCGTGCCTCCGCGAGGGGGCTCCCCGCGCTGAACTTGACCCTGTCCCCCGGGAGGAGAGCCCCTGCCTGCGAGACGGCCTTGGAGAGGGAACTGTCCTCAAGGGAAGTGAGCTGCCTTTGGGACGGCCATTGGGGGCGGGGGTGGGAAGAAAAAGTCAGCCACCCATTTCTGATCTCATTTCTTGTAAGAAATGGACCTGTTTACGTTCCTTTCAGTGTTTCTTCGTTCTCCGATTTCCTCAAAGAAGAATAAAGGGTTTTCTTTAAACACCATGTGCCCAGGCTCCTCTGTGGAATTCTCCAGGCAAGAATACTGAAGTGGGAGTCATTCCCTCTTCCAGGGGATCTTCCCAACCCATGGATCGAACCTAGGTCTCCCGCACTGCAGGAGGATTCTTCCCCTTCTGAGCCAACCGGGAAGCCTCTGCCAATTACCCTACTTTATATACGTATAGGTATATTTTTAATATAAGTAACTGTTTGATCTTTTCGGCTTGTCAACAGTCTCTTGGAGTATTAACCCCATTCTAAAGATAAGGAACATTGAGCATCCAGAGTTTCAGTAATTGGCCCAAGCTCATGCAGTCAAGAGCCGATGGAGGCCATCTGGCTCCAGAGCACTGAGTTCTGGGCTGCCACCTCTCCAGTGTTGGAAGGAGCTCAAGTTGGGGACACCAGAAGGCTGATTCCATGGCACTGTGGTGGAGCAGCCCTGAGCTTCCCACTGGACTTTTCTCGTGGGAAGTTTGGGAGTTCTGGCTACACCATGCCCAGCTCCAGTCTCTGAAGTGCATGCAAGTGTGGACAAAGCAAGCAGAGCTCAGGACTCTAATACCAGGAACCAAGCTTCAGCGCCGGTGCTCCATTTCTGTGTGATCGAGAGGGTCCTGGTTGATAAGAGGGGACTCTGGAAGTCCGGGGAGAGCCAGAGGGGCCTTTCCAGCTCTTTGGCTCAGAGACAGACATGCAACACGCTGCTGTCTGCAGAGGTCACTGTAAACCAGCGAAACCACCCTGCTGCAGATGAATGGGAGAATTCTGGACCAAGAAGGGGCAAGAGAAGAAAACCCCAGGAACCTCTCCATTCTCCGCCCTCACTGGAAACACTGACATTTCAGTGAGTCTTCTCATTCTCTGAAGTCATTGACTGCAAGAGGAATTGTTGCTCATCTCTACAGATGCTCCAGGAATCCCAGGGTCCTTGCCACACCTTAAGGTTGCCTAATTTAATTATTAAGATTGATGATAAAGACAAAAATGTCAGTGAAGTGGAGCCCAGCTCACGGGTGCACATTATTGATTTGGCTTATCAATAGAAGGTGTTTTACCTTTTTTTTTTTTTTTTTAAGAAAAATTCTGCCACGTTCTGAAGATCCCTTTCACCTTGGTATTCCAAACCAACTTTCACTATCAGATGCTTTTTAGAAATCCTAGTGGCAGCAAGCTAGAAGTACTCCAACACCTTTGGTTCACCCATGAGTGAACTAAGGATGAGTGACTTGCCCAGGGGCCCGTAGGTAGTTACCTGCAACATGAGGGCTCCGAGGACTGTGCTTTCAGGACCGATAGCAGCTTTGGCATAAACACCTGATGGCTTCCAGGCTGGGGCAGAGTTGCCACTAGAATGATCTCCTTGTTCTTGGCTTTCAGGGAGTTCTACTTCAGCAGGCTTGGGTTTAACATAGTCTTTGGCATCCTGAATCTTTATCTCATGTGAAAAAACACTTAACTGTATGATATGCTCCATTCATTTAAAAATAACATTTGGAGTTCCTCCTGGGTTCAAGGCACTGGCTGGATGTGAATAAATGGAGACACATGATTTCTGCCTTCTGAAACCTTCCAGGGTCACGAGGGAGAAAGACATATACACAAATAACTAGGCAATAAAAGCAGAAAGTGAGAAATAATTCACAAGAGTCTTAAAAGCATTATTTACTCATTTGCTCACGAATTATTTGTTGAACCTACGAGTCAGTTCATAAAGGGAACAATTGCTTTTCACTAGAAAAATCGACTGTATCAAGGAGAATAATTTTTTTAAACAGATTTTAACTACTTAAGTGATTATCAAAGTAATTCTGCACACTGAAGACATTTTGGAAAGCACGGAAAATGGTAAAAAAGCACATATACAAACTTCCCCTATGCTCCCCGGCCAGAGACAATCCATGTGTGGTGTGTTTTCCCTTCTATTGGCTAAAATTTTTTTTCTTTAAGAAATTGAGAGCTTACTTCCCACTGCAAACCTATTACCTCATAAGCGTTTCCCCACATCGTTTGGAACCCTTGACTGTTATAAGGTTTTTTACCCAGTGCTTTGAGTCACATGGACGTACGGTAATTGCCTCACCCGCTCCCCGACTGCAGGTCACTTAGGTTCTTTCCAGCTTTGCGTTATAGCCTGTTCACCCTGCAGCAGACATATCTTTACGTACATCCATCTTCAGCCGCAGGTCAACTTTTAGATTTCGGAGAAAATAATCAGAAATATGAGTCAAAAGCACAAACATCTCAAGAAGATTGATAAATATCACCAAATTATTTGCTGAAAAGTTTCTAAAGAAACAGTAAAAAAAAAAAAAAGATGTGAACAAAGTAGGAACATTTTTCAAGCTTTTGATAAAGATCACCGAGAGGCTTGCCAGAAATAGCTCATGAATTTACACGCCCCAGTGCCTACTCGGATGCTATCCCTCTGTGCTTCAGTTAGCATGGAGCAGTGTCTTTGATAACTTAATCTATCTTATTGCTGTTTGCATTTCTTTGACCTTTAGAGAGATCAAGCATTCTTTCCACCTCCAAATGTTTGTTAGCCTCTTATATTTGCTTTTTATTAAGCCACTTGCCCTTTTATCCATGAGCATCTTTGTATCTGTATCTTCAAAACTGATTTATGTGGGTTCTTTATAAAGTAAGGGTCCTCGCCATCTGTCTGTGGTATTTGTTGCTAACATTTTCCCCCAGTTGTTTGTCTTTTAATTTTGCTTGATTTTCTTAATCGCACCGGAATTTCTTGTTTTTATGTAGCGTGGGACTGTCAAGCATTTCCTCTGTGGTTTCTTCCACAGCTTTGAGCTTAGAAAGCCCTTCCCCATGTACAGATCATTTGGTGAAGGGAGTTCCCAGGTGATAGATACAGTGGGCCCTTGGCCAGGTGGCTGGAGGTGACACAGTCTGGGGTGCCTGGGTTGAATTTGTTACTTTTTGCCATGCTGGGCCAGATCAGGAACACTTTTTAAGATTGTGCTGGGGGTTAGGTGGGAGAATCCACTGACCATTTTTGAGCTAGGAGAAAGCATACGGAAGGAGTGTGCGAGTCTGTGTCTTCAGGATGCTACCAAATACTGTAGTGTGTGATTTCTACTGAGAACAATGTGGAACCTGTTCTGGAAAGCTGGTATGGGAAATCCAAAAGTTATAGCTCAGTGAAATTGGAGAATTTTCTCCTGTCTTCTGAGCCTGCAGCGGTTTGGGGATTTGAAGGTGATATTTCTGATGCTGTTACTATCAGCACTGGGAGGGTTCCTCCAGGCCCGCAAATTTCCTTACTTCACAGCAAATTAATACCTGCTGCTCTGTTTGCCCACAACGTCGCCGACACCTCCTGTCCATCTGGCCTAGCTTCTCTCCATGCCCAGCCGGACGGTAAACGTTGAGCACGGGCGCCCACTTTTTTGCTTAATGAGGACGGCAGTTTCAATAACTGATTCTGCTAGAGAAACCGCACTTGAACAACTGGTGAAGTCTCTGGGAAGGCGTTATTCTGGGTGGTCAAATTTTAGGTGAATAAAAAGCTTACTCCTTACAGGATCGTATTTTAGTTTCTGATTAGACCCCCTGTGAAAATGTATTGTACCTCTCGGCCCTTTATTCATTCTCTCTGACAAGACAGTCTAATATATTCTTAAATGAAATACTTAAAAGATTTTTAAGTTGCCCAGAATCCCTGCCTCGCAACACAAACATTTCATCTTTTTTCCATCTTGTCTTCTATATGTGTGTTTTACAGGACCGCAAATCACTGTATAGACTCTCCTGAAGTTCTTCCCCTTTTCATGGCCCAGAACCTCATTTTCGGTCTCTAGATTTCAAACAGATCCAAACAATGATCATTTAGAGATATTTCATGTTGAAATACAGTGTGCATCATAAATGTACAGCTTGGTGAGTTTTTACAAAAGAAGCTTACCCATGATCTAAACTATACAGCCCCCAGTCTATGGCCGTACCACCCTGAATGTGGCCGATCTTGTCTAAACTATATAGCCCCCAGCCCAAGAAGTGAAGCGTTATCAGCACTTGGAGGCCCCCTGCTATCTGGTCCCGGTGGCGACCATGCTTTCCTTCCCAGAAAAGAACCATTATGTAGACAGCAAAGATTAACTTTGCGTGTTTAGTATCTTTGTGCCAATAAAATCACAGAGAATGTCCTCTTTGGTATCTGGCTTCTTTGGCTTAACACTGTGTTTGTGAAATTCATTGTGTTTATGAAATTCATCGTGTTTGTGAAACTATGGCCATTATGTGAATAACAGTAGTTTAATCACTGTTTACTTTCGCTGCTGTATGAATTCCATCATGTCTATCGCTTTCAAACAAATGACCCAAATCCTAGTGACTTAAAACAGTGGCGTTTATTGTCTCTCATAGTTTCTAACTGTTAAGAATGTCCAGAGCAGCTTAGCTGGGCAGTTCCAGCTCGGGGCCTGTCATGAGTTTGCCCTTGAGATGTCAGGTAGGGCTGCAGTCATCTGAAGGCTTGACTGGGGCTGGCCATCCGTTCCCAAAGTGGTGTACTCACCTGGCTCTTGGCCGGAGGCCCCAGGCCCTCCTCGTGGCTTGGGTTTTTTACAGTGTGGTGGCTGGCCTCCCCCAGAGTGAGTGACCCAGAGACCAAGGCAGAAGCTGCAACGTCTTCCAGAACCTCTCCTTAGAAGCCGCACATGGCCACTTCTACCCACCCCTGCTGGTTACTAAGTCAGTTCTATTCAGCATCAAGAAGGGACCTTCACCAGGCCATGCCTACCAGGAGGTGAGACTCACAGAGGGCAACTTGGGGACTGGCTACCACATATGGAAAAACTACTCATCATAAAAAGTCACTTTCTAAAGCATCTCCATCACATTGTTGGGGCTTCCCCTGGTGGCTCAGCTATAAAGAACCTGCCTGCAGTGTAGGAGAGGTGGCAGGAGATGTGTGTTTGATCCTTGAGTCGGGGAGATCCCCTGGAGAAGGGAGTGGCAACTCACTCCAGTGTTCTTGCCTGGAAAATCCTATGGACAGCCTAAGGGGTAGAAAAGAGTTGGACACAACTTTGCAACTAAGCAACAGAATCACATTTGTCGTGTTATAAGTCATTTGCTATTGTAGTTAATGCCGACACAAACATCTTTATGCATGTCAGTTTCTGTTTTTTTCTGCTGAAGTAGTTCTTAGAAATGCACGTTGGGGGATGGAATTCCTGAGGCAAAAGATCTTAACTTGTTTATGAGTCTTGCTCTATTGTCACCTATTGCTTCCAAAAAGGATTGCACTGATTTTCTGTGCTACCGGCGACCAAATGGCAGATGAAATCCACTGCAGCTTTATCTGCATTAGGCATTAACACTTCCAGATAAAACACTGTATACAGAACATAAAAATGACCTTCTGTCATCAAAAGACTTGGCAAACTAGCTGGAAGGGCAGCGGTATTGTGAGAAACTGGTGACCCTTCTCTAAGAAGCCCTGGATGATGGATACTCTACAGCAAACTGGCTCGCTTGTGTGTTTGTTTAATACGTGTCAGGTCTTAGCTGCATTGTGCGGGATCTGTCATTGCAGCCCACAGACTCCCTAGTTGTGGCACTTGGGCTCCAGAGCAGGCAGGCTCAGTTGTTGCGGGGTTTAGTTGCTCTGAAGCATGTGGGGTGTTAGTTCCCACACCAAGGGTCAAACTCGTGTCCCTTGCCTTACAAGGTGGATTCTTAACCACTGGATTGCCAGGGAAGTCACCAGGCTGGTTTGGAGCTGCATTTTTCTGCTGCCTCTTGGAGAAGCAGCAGGGTGAGTGGAAAGTCGCTTTCACTCTCAGCGTCCCCATCTGTGAAATGGGGATCAAGGTACCAAACTCCTGGGGTCAGTGTGAGGAGTGAAGAGAAATGGATGAGGGGTTCCTAGCCCTGTGCTTGCCACGTAATAGGCACCCAACAAATATTGGTTATCCCCCTTGCACCCTCTCTTATTCTCTCTTCTTGTTTAACAAGAGTCACACATTTTACCTTCATTTGGATGAATTACTTCCTGTGATATGTCTTTGGTTTCTCCTGGAGGGGGAAAAAAACAGTAATTTTTTTCTAATTATAACACTGATATGTGCTCACCCAATAAAAATTTGGAAACTGTGGGAAAGTACAAAGAAGGAAATAAAAACTACCCGCAATTTCACGCCTCAGATCTGCCACTGAGAACATCGGGGTGTGTCCTCAGGGTGTCGGAGCTGCTGCTGATTCTCAGAATTCTGAGGCGTGGCTCCAGGCCAGCGTGGCATCACCTCTGTCTGGGCCCTGCCCAGGAGATGCCGAGGATGGGGTGCGCTGGAGCGGTCGGGTCCCAGCTATGACCGGCACCCCCCGGCTGCCTCACCTTTCACTGCTCACGGGAAGCAGATAGGATTTCAAGACATCCTCACCGCCCGTGGGGAGCAAGACCGCGTGGGGCAAGCCCTGTGGGGCGAAGGGCCGTCTTTGTTCTTCCCCTTTCCTCTGCAAGGCCCTGGCCAGACTCATCCAGGCTCAGGCACTTCCTGTCTCCAGGCCTCGGTTTCCTCATCTGTCCGGTGAGCAGCTGGGCCTTGATTTGCAGGATTAGCCCTGGGTGTCTCGGCGGTATCTGTGTCATCTGAACACACGTGCGTCTCCTTGTTTCCTCCGGTGCCTGTCCCTTCTCCTCCTTAGAAGAAGATGGGCACCTCCCCCAGCTTCAGATCATGCTGCCCCCTGGACCATCTCCAGTCAGGCTCCTCAGCTGCTCTGGGAGTCTCAAGTCAGGCCAGGAGCCCTTCTGAGAGCTCCCTGAGGAGGAAAGGGGACAGCACTGTCTACAGGCCTCTGTGCTGATACAGTAGACTTGTCATGGTACCACTGGTAGAGAAGGACTGCCCAGGTTCAAATCCCAGCTTTGCCACTAACTGTGTGGCCTCGGGGAAATTCCTTAAAGAGCTGTGTCTCACTCATCTGTAAACCAGGAAGGATGAAGGTGGTAATGTGTGTGTTAAATTGTATTGGAGTAACTGAGTTAGTGTGCCTAATATCCTTGGCATGTGGTACGTACTGTTACTGTTCAGTTGCTCAGTCCTGTTTGATTCTTTGCAACCCACTGGACTGCAGCACTCCAGGCTGCCCTGTCCTTCAGCATCTCTCAGAGTTTGCCCAAACTCTGGTCCCCTGAGTCGGTGACGCCATCCAACCATCTCATCCTGTCACCACCTTCTCCTCAGTCTTTCCCAGCATCAGGGTCTTTTTCAGTGAGTTGGCTCTTCTCCATTGGGTCATGGAACGTCAGCATCAATCCTTCCAAAATGAATATTCAAGATTGAGTCCCTTTAGGATTGGCTGGTTTGATCTCCCTGCAGTCCTGTGTGGGTATTGGTATTACTACACTGTCCAGCAGGTAGTCAGTGATCTGAGATCTGTGCTGTGTAGAACTGTAAGCCGTTTCCCAAAAATGCAAATGTGACTGAGGTGGAGAGTGAGTTTCTTCTCCGTCGCCTACTCTCACACTCCAGAAATAACCACTGAGAATGGGTGAGTGGGCCACCTTCCAGAACGTACACAGGGACTGTTTTCTCTTAAAGGCTTCACACATTGTTCTGCAAGCTGCTTTCTCCCCCAGGCTGTTATTGAACGTACTTTCATGTCACAAGGTGCAGAGACATGGCTCTTAAATTTATGCCTTGCGTCTCCTTGTTTCCTCCGGTGCCTGTCCCTTCTCCTCCTTAGAAGAAGATGGGCACCTCCCCCAGCTTCAGATCATGCTGCCCCCTGGACCATCTCCAGTCAGGCTCCTCAGCTGCTCTGGGAGTCTCAAGTCAGGCCAGGAGCCCTTCTGAGAGCTCCCTGAGGAGGAAAGGGGACAGCACTGTCTACAGGCCTCTGTGCTGATACAGTAGACTTGTCATGGTACCACTGGTAGAGAAGGACTGCCCAGGTTCAAATCCCAGCTTTGCCACTAACTGTGTGGCCTCGGGGAAATTCCTTAAAGAGCTGTGTCTCACTCATCTGTAAACCAGGAAGGATGAAGGTGGTAATGTGTGTGTTAAATTGTATTGGAGTAACTGAGTTAGTGTGCCTAATATCCTTGGCATGTGGTACGTACTGTTACTGTTCAGTTGCTCAGTCCTGTTTGATTCTTTGCAACCCACTGGACTGCAGCACTCCAGGCTGCCCTGTCCTTCAGCATCTCTCAGAGTTTGCCCAAACTCTGGTCCCCTGAGTCGGTGACGCCATCCAACCATCTCATCCTGTCACCACCTTCTCCTCAGTCTTTCCCAGCATCAGGGTCTTTTTCAGTGAGTTGGCTCTTCTCCATTGGGTCATGGAACGTCAGCATCAATCCTTCCAAAATGAATATTCAAGATTGAGTCCCTTTAGGATTGGCTGGTTTGATCTCCCTGCAGTCCTGTGTGGGTATTGGTATTACTACACTGTCCAGCAGGTAGTCAGTGATCTGAGATCTGTGCTGTGTAGAACTGTAAGCCGTTTCCCAAAAATGCAAATGTGACTGAGGTGGAGAGTGAGTTTCTTCTCCGTCGCCTACTCTCACACTCCAGAAATAACCACTGAGAATGGGTGAGTGGGCCACCTTCCAGAACGTACACAGGGACTGTTTTCTCTTAAAGGCTTCACACATTGTTCGCAAGCTGCTTTCTCCCCCAGGCTGTTATTGAACGTACTTTCATGTCACAAGGTGCAGAGACATGGCTCTTAAATTTATGCCCCCAACTCCCTGTAAATGGACAGTTAGACTATTTCCATTTTTTGACTATGCAAAGTACAGCAAGGTACATCCTTTTTTAGAGTTTCTCATTCCCAAAAGAGTACCCCGGGAGGAGGGGGTTGGGGGGCAGGAGCTGCTCATCGCTCCTACCCTGGCAAGGTCCTGTCTGTGCCAGTGAGTGTTCTAAGAGGATCTACTGTGTCACCCTGGGAGGACCCCCTCCACGTCCCCAAAGGAAACAGGAGTCCGCCCAGGAGGGTCCCTCCTGGAGGTGAAGACAGCAGACACACGCTGAGGAGAGGACGACGGGCACTCGGATGACTCAAGAGCCCCTTTCTCACCCTTCCCTTCTTAAACATTGTTATTTAAATATCTATTATAAAATTATCAAGCACCTATAAGAGATGCAAGACTAGTCTAACAAATATGCATACAGTAGTAGGAGAAGTGTTGATCGCTCAGCTGTGTCCCACTCTTTGCAACCCCATGGACTAGACAGTCCAAGGAATTCTCCAGGCCAGAATACTGGAGTGAGTAGCCTCTCCCTCCTCCCCAGCATCTTCCTGACCCAGGGATCTAGCCTGGGACTCCTGCACTGCAGGCGGATTCTTTACCAACTGAGCCACTGGGGAAGCGTGCGTGCATATGTCTGCCATTACATGTGACGGCTGTTGTCACCTGGCCATGCGCATCTTCCCCATTTATATTTTACCTGTCTCTATCTCTAGCCCTACAGTTTGGCTGGAATATTTCAAAGTAAGCTGTAAACTTCACAACATATCCCTCCTAAATAACTCAACATCCATCTGCTAAGAATATAGATATTCTTCTATATAACCCAAGACCTGAGGAAATTAAAAAGCATTTCCTAATATCATCTAATTGGAGAAGGCAGTGGCACCCCACTCCAGTACTCTTGCCTGGAGAATCCCATGGATGGAGGAGTCTGGTGGGCTGCCGTCTGTGGGGTTGCACAGAGTCGGACACGACTGAAGCGACTTAGCAGCAGCAGCAATATCATCTAATAATAAATGGATATTCAGATTTCCCAAGTTGTCCTCCATATAAAATAATTTTACAAACCAGGCAGGCTCCAGTGACCCAAGGCTGGATGACAGTCCTTGGCCAAGGCTGATATTGGCCCTGTGATGGGAAGTGGCCTGAGCTCCGCAAAACCCATCACTATCTGTGTGGAGCTTTTGGAAAGAGTAGAAAATGTGGCCCTTGTGGGCACAATTCACATGCCAGCGTGCCTGGCTCAGTGGAGGCAGGTTGGATTCCAGCTCCAGTGCCGGCAACAGCACTTTGTGCAGTGCGCAGCCTAGGCAACTGCAAGTGGCAACCCTGACCGGGAGGGGCAGTTTGGTCAGCAAGGCAGGGCAGAGAGCTTCCAGCCTGAGAGTGAGCAAGGTGGTGGTTCGGGCTCCCTACCACCAGCGACTGCAACGACAGCAGCAGCGTTTCCTGGGCGTCTCTCTGTGCTGAGCTGAGCTGGGAGCTGTCTCGAATTCCCTCGCTTTGTTTCATTGGTGCCGGTATTACCCTCACTCCAGGGATGAGAATACAGGCTCAGAGAGGTTTGGTTGTTTGCCCAAGGCCGCACTGCTCTTAAGGGGCTGAGTCAGGGCTCCATCCTGGGTCTGCTTGCTCTTGGGATCGTGCCTTAAGAACTGCGTCCCAGGTGGCATTGTTAGGAGCCCAGGGGCGCATTCCAGGGCCAGGACCTTAGGGGTTCCGTTTCGCAAGTCCGAAGTGGGGTCTGTGTAGTCAGGTTTCGAATGGGCCCTCTCCACCCACTCCAGGGCACACTCATGTGCCCTCCATCCCCGCCGTTTAGGAACCACTGGGTGACAAAAACGTCTGGAAATCCAGGGCCCTGCCCTCTCTTGGCAACCATCGGTGGCTGTGTGCTGACCCGTAGGTCCTCAAGGCGGAAGTCCACCACCGGAGGTGCAGAGGGGCGTCAGGAAGGCGGTGGGGATTCTGTGCTGGGGCCACAACGGGTCCCAGTCTTGTTGCTCCCCCCTCCCTGGGGCATCAGACACGGGGCAGGGTGGCAGGAAGGAAGTGAGGTTGAGTGTGACCCACAAAGGCCCCCAGTTGTCGTGGCGACCCTGCCAGCTGCGTGGCCCCTGAGAGATCTGGGATGGCGGCTTGCCCCGGGCTCCCCCAAAAGGCTGTGATGTTGCTGGTTCCTCTGGCTGTGACCATAACTGGGACCTGGGGAACCCTGGAGAGGGGAGGTGCAGATGCTGAAGTCTGCGGCCCTGATAAGCCTCCCCCCAAAAGGCCCCAGGCCGCCTTCTAGACAATGAACAGTTTACCACCCGCCTGCCCAGAAGTTGGCTCGCAGGGATGTGGGTTCTGACGGGCACTCCCTCTTGGCAGAACCCGTTGTTAACTTGGATGGATTGACCACACGGCCTCTGCAGTCTGGATAGGTGCTTGAGAAGGCTGGGGTGCGGCCGTGAATAATTTCACCTCTGCACTCACCGGCCTGGGACTTGCCAGGTTACCTGTTCTCCAGAACAAACATCAGAGCCCGGAGCTGTTTCTCAATTGTCAGATAAAGTGATGTTTTGTATAAAGGGGTCCTAAAAGAAATCAGGCGGGACTTCAAGGAGATCCACAGCAGACCCAAAAGACACTTGGATCGTGACTCCTGGATTGTTTGTTTTGGAGGGAGAAGCAATTAGAAATTCTTGGCTGCTGCCTGAGCTAGGGAGGCTCGGGGTGAGGCGGAGGGCACAGGTTTTTGTGTGCAGGAACCACGCTTGCTGGGGCCAGTGGGAATCGTCAGAATAAGCCACAGATGGTGGGGTGGAGGGACCCCGAGATTCCCAGAGAGGAAACTGAGCCTCGGAGTGGTCAGGGGTGACCCCAGGGTCACACACTTCGGGGCAAATCTCCTAAATAAAACTGAGTGGATAACCAGACATCTTTCCAGGCCACTCTCTGTCCCTCCTCCTGACAAACCAACCCCTCCCGAACCACCCATGTCAGTGGCAGATGCTCAGACTCCATCCTCAGGGGACCTGGGGGTTCCCTGCTCTCATCCACGTCCAGTTTTCCTTTCTGACTGCTGTCTAGGTGACCTGCAGTGACTCAGGCCTCACCCCAGCTCGCTAACCCTACTGTGGCCCCTCACTGAGCTCCTTGGATGGGCCTGGTCTCTGCTGGGACACTGCTCAGCGATCCCTCCCTGATCCTTTGTGCTCCGGCTTCCTCGGTCTTCTTCCATCTCCCTCACCTCCCCCAACCCCAAATATAGGGTCTCCCAAGGTGCCTGCTGATAATAATAACATGACGTGAAAATAATATCTCCCATTTACCAAGACTGTACTAGGCCCTGCAGCTAAGCGCTTGCAGGTCTCATTGGGCCTCAGGCCACACCATGAGGGGGAAACTCTCTCTTCCTGCAGCCCAAGGGGTGGGGCGCTGGCAATTGTGGACACTATCCCCCTACCCCCTCATGGAGGACCTTCTGATGGTTTTGAAGGTTTGGTCAAGATGTGTAGATGACTGTGAGGGAGAGAAGTGGAGCCAGGCCCAGCTCCTCCGCGCTTTGGGAGGGGCAGGGGGACAGAAAGTGAGACCAGCTGTCCCACACGGGTGACCCTGCCCTGGAGGGTTCTGACCAAGGCAGTCTGCTTGAGAAGGTCCCAGAGTTCTGACCTCATGGGTGTCTTTCCTCCTCAGCCCCTTTCTTCTGGGACCAGTTCTGTGTGTGTGTGTGTGTGTGTGTGTGTGTGTGGCACACGTGCATTTGTACCCACCATGATCCGATTTCCTGCATCTCGAGACTCGCCATCCCCTAGACTTTCCGGAGTCGTCCTCGTTAGCGGCCGCGCGGTTCGTCGTGTGAGGGGATTTAATGCGGCTCGTAAAACACCGGCTTGACGATGTTTACTTTCCTTCGCTTTTCTCTCTCCCGGCAGCCCGGGTTTCTCCCCTGCGTTTTGCAGATCTATAAAATAAATACATCCACTGCACGGGAGGAAGTGACCTTCGGGTCTGGGGGCTTTTTAATGGGGCCTGAGCTCTGCTGACAGCTCCTGGCTTCCCAGCTTTACCCGCTGGGGTAAAGCCTCGCAAAGCCCTCCAGTCACCCCCATTTCTTGCTAGGAGTTACCAGCTGAACCTCTGTTATAACTTCTGACAGCTTTGTGCTTTCTTTCTTTCCTTTTTTTCTTTTTTCAAGTAATTAAAAAATGTCTGTCTGTCTTTAAGACTGTAAAGAACCCAGACCCGAATGCCCTCGCCTCTTCTTGTCTGAATGGCCTGCACTGTCTTGTCGTCTGGAGTAGGAATTGCTCGAGGCTCCTGTTGGAATCCTCTATGCTCCTCCCATCCTCGGTGAGGAGCCCTTCGCAGGGGGCATGTGTATCCGTCTCAGGAGGTGGGCGTGTGTCTGAAGGACAGGTGTCATTTTCTCGAAGCAGGAGGCCTGGCTTGCTACAGGCCCTTGGCAAAGGTTGAGTGAATGAATGAGCAAATGAATGAAGGGGTGAATGCATGAGTGAGCGAGTGAATGAGCGAGTGAATGAGTGAGTGAATGGGTGGGTGGGTGAATGAATGAGTGAGTCAATGGATGGGTGGGTGAAGATGTGCTGAGCAGTCTGTCCCCACATGGGTGGATCATCCCAGGGAGCACCCTATTCAGCTTTCCTGTGGCTCCACCCCTTCCTCCTCTGTGACCTGGGGCAGTTGTTGTTTCTAGAAACTTCAGTTTTTCCATCTGCTGACTGGGGATATCACCTGCCTGTTTCCCATCAGGGGCCTGTGAAGGTCAAGGTAGAAGGCAGGAGGGAAACACGTCCTGGAAGCACCAGGTGCTGATGGGGAAGTCAAGTTCAGGCCAAGCCATACAGGATGGTGATGCTCATTTTTTTAACTCACCGCCCCCCTTGCCATACCCCATCCCCTGCCTTATCTCTCCAGATGCGGTGGAACGGTCTGGAATGGAAATTGCTCACCAAGCCAACAGTGGTTGCTAGGAGCTCATCAACCTTATTTGCAATGTTTTGGTAACAAGAATGTACTGGGTTGTACTTTTGTATTGAAAAGCTTTTAATTTATTTGCAGAAGAATAAATAACATTAATCATGGTCTCCATTGATTGGACTCTGGCTCTGTAGCAGCCTGTGAGGGTTATTAAGATGTCCCTTTTCCGGGTGAGGAAACCAAAGCCCAGAGGAGTGGGTGACTGTCCCAGGGTCACACAGCCAGGAAAGGCCGCGGCCAATTCTGGCTTCCTGCACAGCTGACCCCTGGGGCACAGTTGGTCCCTAAGCAAACCTAAACCACAGCAGCCCTTGGGTGACCTGCTTGCTGGGCAGGACGCAGAGCAGCTTCCTGGCACAAGGCGAGCGGCAGCCACAGAATGTGTTACCAGGGCCAGAATTCACAACATCCTGTCGAAGAGCGGAGAGCGCGGCAAGGGTTTAGCATCAGAAAGATGGGCCTGTGTCCCGGTTCTGTTGCTTGCTGGCTGTGTGACCTCAGGCAGGTCCCTTCACCTCTCTGAGCCTTTGCTCATCTTCAGAAGGGATGAGAAACACCTGCTGCTGGGCTTGTGTGGACTGAATGTGTGGCGGACCCGAGGGCACCGTGTAAACTGCCGAGCGCTGCTTATTTGTTCCTGAAACGAGCATCTATAACACCCAGGCTTTCGTGCCTGGCAGGCCCTTCTCACAACAGACTGAGTTCTGGTCCCCCGAGGTGACCTGCGATGCTGGGGACCGACTGGCAACCCGGAGGCCAAGGAGAGTTTGCTGGAAGGTGGGCGTGGGCGCTGTGTGGGCGGCCAGAGAAGGCCTCTGGGGAGGGTGACTTCTGACTGAGGCCAAGACATGGGAGGTCAGCGCGGGAAGCCCTTCAGGGGAGTGCCCAGGCAGGGGACAGCCCCTCGGAAGGGAAGGGCTGGTGTGGTCAAGGTGCTTGGAAGGCCAGGGCAGGGAAAGCAGAGAGAGGCTGGGGCCGGGCCGGAGCTGGAAGGCCTCGTGGGGACAGTAGGTGGCTTTCTTGGGGTGCTCATGTGCCTCCTCGATGCCCCCCAGCCTCAGCAGAGGCCCTTTGCAAGGGGCTTGTGTATCCATCTTAGGAGGTGGGCATGTGTCTGAGCACGTGGGTCATTTCCTCGAAGCAGAGAGAGGCTTTCCTGCTGAGCTCAGGGAGGAGCAGGAGCGCTTTGGGCAGCGCTGCTGGGAGGCGGGAGGAGGAGACACCCGTCCAGAGGCCTTGGTCCCTGGGAGCGGCCAGGGGATTAAAGGGCGGCAGTGGGGTGCAAAGTAGGGGAGCTCAAGGGGCAAGAAGAGCCTAATGTCCCCAGATTTGGGAAGATGTGGACAGACCCAAAGTGGGGGGCCAGCAGGGGCCCCAGGAGGCCCCCAGAAAGGGCTCAGAGAGGTGCCCAGGGAGGCTCTGGAATGTATTCCCCCAGGAACCCCCACTGAAGGCAGGGGTTTGGACTGGTCCCTGGAGTTGCCACACCCTCAAGAAACCCCAGACGTCTAGTACCCATCTGCAGCTCATGATCCTTAGCAAGATGGGTCTTTCTAGAAATCCCATTTTCTCCCCAGTGCAATTGGTCTGATGGGGGTGCCCGTGGGACATCTCTAGGAGGGCGCCCTGCAGGGGGGAGCCTGCCAGTGTCACTCTGGCACCCTGAGCTTCCTCCCTGCCTGCAGCTTTGCTGGAGGCTTGCAGAGCCCCCTGCTTAGCACTTGGCCCAAAGTGAGAAACCCGCAAGGGGGCTATTCCAGTCCTGGGTCCCCCAGTCACAGGATCACGGACTCTCAGGGTGGGAGGGAGGTCCAGAACCCACCCCTCCATCCACTGACTGGTCACTTCTATGGAGTCCTGCTGAGCATCACGCACCTCAGCTTGGTCTCCTCTGATGACAGGATGCTCACTCCCCACCCCTCAAGACAGCTCAGTCCAGTCTTAGGCAGGTCTGTTGGCAGTTCTCCCTTTTGCAGAGCCCAGCTTTATATCCTTTATCTCCTCCCAGGGGTTCCAGTCTTTTCTCTCGGGACTGCAAAGAGCACACGTGGGCCTCGTGTTTAAGTGGCTCAGTCATGTCTGACCTGTGACCCCGTGGTCTATAGCCCGCCAGGCTCCTCTGTCCTTGGGATTCTCCAGGAAGGAATACTGGAGTGTGTTGCCCTGCCCTCCTCCAGCGGATCTTCCTGACCCAGGGATTGAACTCTCATCTCCTGTGTCTCCTGCATTGGCAGGAGGATTTTTTGACCACTGAGCCGCCTGGGAAGTCCCCGCACAGAGCACGTCACGGGTCTAATCCACACACAGATTACAGTTACCTGGGTCTGCTCTCTGGTCTCCCCAGCCACCCTCCATCAGGATGTTCTAGCTCTGATTCCCCACCTCCCAGCCCTTCATTTGTCTGGATTCCTTTTCCATGCAGGGCTGAGCACAGGACGAGGTACAGACGCAGAGAAGACACAGGGGCCTCCGGCCTCTTCCATGTACGAGGTAGGCTTATCTGACATCAGGGCCTTTGCCAGCCCTCTCCCATCCTCTCCTTTCTCTGTCGTCCTGGAAGCACAGACACAGCTGTCTGAGTCATGGAGCAGGCTCCTAGACTGCTCCCTTCCTTAGCCAGAGGAGGGTCAGGCTGAGCCAGCCACGTGCCCGGAGACCAGAGGAGACTCTAGCCGACTGTGGGCGTTTTTAACTGGAAACGCGTTTTCTTCCTCTCATCTTTAAGTGACAAAAGTAAAACAAGCTCTCTGTAAAAGTATGAAGCAATTCCAAAGTGTATGGAGTACAAAGCAAAGGCCCCTTTCATAGCTCTCTCCCCCCAAATCTTAACTTCTGTCGACAGATTGGTGGGGCGCCTTCAAACATTTTTCTTTCCTCACGGAAGTAAATCTCTTTTCCTCCCAAAGGGAGCACTGCCCACAGTGACCGTTCATTTATCAGGAAGAGGTTTCCACATCAGCACCTTGAGCACAACATCATTCTTTTTATTAATAAAATCAAATATGAAAAACAACTTTATTGTTCTTAGAATAATGCTGTGCCCATTTCGCCCATGTAAATAGCATAAAGGATTTATTGTGAAAAACGAGTTATCCTTCCACCCCGCCCTGCCTCCACCACTGACCTTTGCTCTGAGCTCTCTGCACCCCAAACACACAGGGCAGGGCAAGTCACATTGCATTTGGTCAAACAGCTGCCTAGGGGTGGGCCGACTATGCTTTGTGACTGAACTCCTGCTGATGCCACTTAGGTTATCTCCAGCTTTTCACTTCTGTTCTTGTATTTTTGGGGCTGCTCCGTGGCATGTGGGATCTTACTTCCTTGACTAGGGATTAAACCCATGCCCCTGCATTGGAAGCGATAGTCTTAACCGCTGGACCAGCAGGGAAATCCCTAGCTTGTCACTTTTAAAAGCTTGGGGCTGCGTAGAAAACCTTCCTAAGGTGGAGCTGGCCAGGCCACTGCAGCACCAGTCCCTGCCAGGATGCCAGCAGCCCTGAAGACCTCGATTCCCTCCTGGGAGGCAGCCGGGCATAGGACAACACAGGAGGAGAGAGGGCACCAGGCCAGGAGTCAGGAGGCCTGGGTTTAGAGGGAGCCACTTCCCCATCCTGACCCTCGTTCTTCCTCCTCGAATGAGGATGCTGGCCCAGAGGGCACTGGCGGCCTTTCCTGGCTTGCATCAGACCCCAGTGCATAAAGCAGCGCGGAGTCTCCTCCAGTGCCCTGCAGTTCTTCCCTGCCATTCAGAAGGACTCTGCTCTGCTGGCCGCGCAAGGCTGCTGAGCTTGTCTGGTGGTCTGGAGGAGGTTCAGTCTCTGCGCTAGGACCTGACTGGGTGGAGGCAGCTGGTCCGGTGCAACGTCAGAGGGAAGATGGCACTGGGATGGGAGGGGAGGACCCGGGTGAGAGTCAAAGGCTTACGAGGGAACTTCTGGGTCAACCTCTCTCCCTGATTCCTCAGGACAAGGCTTTTCATGTGGCTTAAGTAAGAACTTCCCTGGCAGCTCAGATGGTAAATCGTCTGTCTGCCTGCAATGCAGGAGACCTGGGTTCAATCCCTGGGTCGGGAAGCTCCCCTGGAGAAGAAAATGGCACCCCACTCCAGTACTCTTGCCTGGAGAATCCCATGGAGGGAGGAGCCTGGTGGGCTACAGTTCATGGGGTCGCAGAGTCGGACACGACTGAGCGCCTTCACTTCACACTTTCAGTAAGGACTTGTGTCATTTCAGGTTTAGTTAAGTAACAGACACACTCTAGGCACTTCAGATTGTTGACGTTCAGTCACTAAGTCTTGTCCGACTCTTTGCAGCCCCATGGACGGCCGCGCACTAGGCTCCTCTGCCCACTGTCTCCTGGAGTTTTCTCGAATTCATGTCCACTGAGTCGGTGATGCTATCTGACTATCTCATCCTCTGCTGCTCCCTTCTCCTCTTGCCCTCAAACTTCCCCAGCATCAGAGTCTTTTCCAATGAATCTTTTCGCATCAGGTGGCCACAGTATTGGAGCTTCAGCTTCAGTATCCGTCCTTTCAATGAATATTCAGGGTTAATTGACTGGTTTGATCTCCTTGCAGTCCAAGGGTATTTCAGATAGATGTACTTAAAACAGGGTGCTGGTTCCCTAGGTTGTTTATAGGGGAGCTGAGAAGCCAAAGTGGGGAATGATGAGTCAACCCAGAGATCAGCCACCATGGGAAACTGCCACCACCCAGGGGTGGAGGGACCAGGTGAGGCGCTGGGGTGTGCAGAGCCCAGAATCCCGGGCTACTTGGTGCCAGCTGGAACCTGGCTGGGTGGAGTGCAGAGGAAATGCAGCTGCCTTCAGGTGACCGTCCCTTGCCCCCCAGGGCAGACTTGAATGTGGGAGGAATAGTCCAGCTTCTCCCTTCATGCCCCCCTCCTCCATTTCCCCTGGTACCTCAACAGGGCAGAAGGTAACTGAAAACTGGCTGGCAAGGGAGCCTGGGCAATGGAGCTCACAGGCATCAACCCCCTCTGCAACACAGATAGGAAAGTGTTTGAGGCTGGAAGGTCACACCTGGCCTATGACTGTTTGTGCTTAAATGCTGCAGGTGCCGGGGAGCTCACTCGCTAACCTTGGGGGCAGCAGCAGCAGTCCGTCTCACTGCCTGCTGAGTACAAACACTGGCTCGGGATAAAGCAGAAGTGTCTGTGACCCCCATCCTGAAGACTAGGGTTTGTCTTTGCAGCAGGAACCCTTTGTGTGAGACAGTGGCCTCGTGCCGCCCGGCTTTGCTCGTGCTGCCCTAACTGCCGGGAATGCCCCTTCCACCCAGCTGACTCTCACCCACCTGATGAAATTCAGCTCCTCCAGGAAACCTCCCAGCACCCCATACTGCGTGATGGCACCCTATTGCCCATTCAAAGCACCTCATGCCTCCTTCCCCATTTAGCACTAAGTACATCACGTCACGCTCGACTCTCCCTGTTGGTCTGTCTGATTCATCGGGGAATAGAACTGGACGGACTTGACTTTGCTCCTCAGTGCTACTTTGCATACATTATTCAATTCTCCCAACTACATGAGATTAGCTACTGTTACTCTCGTTTCTCAGCTGGGGAATCTGAGGTTCAGAGAGCAGAGTGTCCACACCCACTTGGCTCTGGGAAACAGAGCTGGGATCTGAACCCACTTCTCATCTGTGAAGCCCAGGTTCCGTAAGTGCCGGGCCAGCCCACACGGTCTTGCCCCGGTGCAGCTGGGCAGTGGGGTGGAAACGCACAGGCTGCCTCCCTGGGAACGTTTTCAGTTCAGCTCTGAGGCCTCGTCCCTCACCCTCCATCCAAGCCCTGCGTCAGCCCCTGCGGATGAGGAGGCCGTTCCTATGGACACTTCTCCATTCTGAAATGACCAAGAGGCTGGGCTTGGGCAGCAGGTCTAACCACAGGCTGACAGATGTTTCCACGTGTGGAAGTGGGGTTTGAGCCTTGACGTGCGTTTTCACGGTTCCCTTTTCACTCTCTCCCTCGGGTAATGTGTCTAGTCGTGGTCTTGATGCTCTGAGGTGTTTCATGTCTATTGCACACACTGCTTAGACTGTTCTTACCACTTTTTCTCATTAGCAGAGCACTTTCTCGTTTGCATAGCACTTTTGCCAGCTCAGTGGATCTTCCTGGCAAACCTGAGACTTGTGTCTGTTTGATAGATGGAGGCTCAGAGAAACTAAGAAATGACAGTGACAAATTTGTTGCCCTTTATTGAGCTCTTTTATGCCTTTCTAAAATCAAGACTCTCAATCACGCTGCATACAATTCCCTTTAATCTTCCCAGCAGCTTTATAAGGTAAATGATATTTGCGACCCCATTGACTGTAGCCCACCAGGTTCCTCTGTTCATGGGATTTTCCAGGCAAAGATGCTGGAATGGGTTGCCATTTCCTCCTCCAGGGGATCTTTCTGGCCCAGGTATCGAACCTGGGTCACCGGCATTGCAGTTGGATTCTTTACTGACTGAACCACCAGGGAAGTCCCCGAAGGATGTTGTCATCCCTATTTTATTTATTTTGGCCACCCCCTTGGGGAGGCATGTGGAACTTTCCCAACCAGGAGTCGAACCCGTGCCCCCCTGCAGTGGAAGCTTGGAGTCTTAACCACGGGACTTCCAGGGAAGCCCTCCTCCCCATTTTAGAGGTAGGAAAACTGAAGCTCAGAGAGGATGACTGGCTCGCTCAAGGTCACACAGCAGCAAATCTATACCTGGAACCCATCTTGTGATTGCTGGCCCAGTGTTCCAACCAGCTCTCGAGAACAGTCGTAAAACTGGAAAAAACACATTAGTATATTTCAATAAATCCACATCACTGAACATAGGTATACTAGTATTTTATTTATCCTAGGAAATAGGAATGCTGTCAGTTAAGCTAAGACACGGTACTTTATCACTTAGAATTTGTTTCCTACTTAGTGAAAGAACCCTTTTAGACTTAGATGCCTATCGTATATATGTATATTTATATACAACAGTCTTGTATATACATAAGAGGAAATTTGTATGAAAACAAATTTATGTGAAATGAAACTAAATTTATATAAAAATAAACTTCTTCACATACAAAATCTGACTCCGACTCAGGGAACAGCCAAGGCTCATGCTTTTTCACACAACATCATCAACTGAGCCGGCCAGTACTGGTGATACAGACCTCACTCTCCCTTTCTATCTTTCAGAAACATTTTATGGAGTTCTCATATAATAATATACACAAATCATAAGTATTTCTGACGGGCTTTTACGCACATATGTGTACATGTATGATCAGTGATGGGCTGATTGTTAAGTATTAATAGCTAGGACTTTTGCAAACCAATTTTTAAATTAAACTCTTAGTCGCCATGGTGGGAATATCTACACCATGGAAACTGGCAAGTGCTGTGGTTCAGGGCTCCCCCTCCCCACCACCCTCAGAGGCTGGTATACCAGCACCCCCTTAGTGACTGTAACCACCATCAGGAGGTGGGGTAGGTAGAAGATGAGATGTTTGGATGGCATCACCGACTCAGTGGACATGAGTTTGGGTAGACCAGGGAGTTGGTGATGGACAGCGAGGCCTGACGTGCTGCAGTCCGTGGGGTCACAAAGAGTCGGACAAGACTGAGCGACTAAACTGAACTGAACTGAACTGAACCCTCAGAGTCAGGAGCGAGTTTTCCAGCCACCCAGAAGGCCCTTCTGTGCTCTCCTAGCCCATCTCCACCAAGGAACCTCTGAAGCAGCATTTTTTTTTACATGAATTCCACAGATAGACTGAGAGGTGAGGGTCCTTACACTGGCCCTGCCTTTTGCGGCTCTTCCCACATTTGATTCCCAGTGAGGAATGTGGCTGAACGCCTCTGTCTGCTTTACCCACAATGGGGTTGTTTCCTAAAGGTTAAAAGAATGCTTCTCTATTGTCTCCAGGGTTTTCTTCCAAGCCACAGAAACCCATCCCAGAGTGCTGGGCAGGCACTGGTGTCTCCGTCCAGAGGGCTCCTGGCCAGCAGAGACTGGGAGACGCACCCTGATTTCAGAGCTATTAAAATGTGAAGGCCGTGCCGCTTAGGATGGCTGAGATACAGGGTATTATTACTGTTTTGAACTTCTTCCTTTGCGGAAGCAGTTTCCTTTGAGAAGTAGCTTGTCTTGACGGTTAAGCCCCGTGGAGCGGAAGCATCTCAATTTCCTCATGGCCAGCAGTCTCTGTGGTGGTCCCGTCCCTAAGCCGCTGGCATCTGCCCATTTCTTCAGGGTCAGCTGGGTGTTACTACCTCTGGCTCTGACCTGGAAAGACAGGGAAACCGTGGCTCTGAGACCAGACTGCCACTGGATCATCTTTTCTGGGTGCAGATGAAGGTAGGGCTTGTGCCCTCCGGGAATGGTTAAGGTGTTTTTTACAGGCTTCCACCACAGACACACCCCTGTGATGACTATTTCAAAGGATCAGCGTCCTCTTCCCAGCCTAGCAGTGACCTTCTGCAAATTTGCATGTGTGTGTGCCAAGTAGCTTTAGTTGTGTCTGACTCTTTGTGACCCTCTGGACTGTAGCCCACCAGGCTCCTCTGTCCATGGGATTCTCCAGGCCAGAATACTGGAGTGGGTTGCCAGGCCTTTCTCCAGGGGATCTTCTTGACCTAGCAGTAGAACCTGCATCTCTTATTTCTCCTGCAGTGGCTTCTTTACCACTAGAGCCACTGGGGAAGCCCCATATATTATATTTCCTTGAAGTCCAGCATGCCATTGACGTGGAGCAAGTACCCAGGAAATATTTAATGAAGGAGCCAACGACAGACCTGGGTGGAGAGACGTCATTCTGCAGCCTGCCTGATTTCTTGCCCTGGAGAAAAGCCACTTCTCTGAAACTAACAGGAGCAACTAGGATGGTGTGCATCCTGGCTTCATCCTGGCTCTCAGGGGTTCACTGAAAGCATTGTAGGTGACCCCTTTGGAGACCTCAGGACTACTCCTTCCTTCTGTGTCTTGGTTCAGGCTGCTGTACCCCAACCCTTGCCTGCCAGGGCCAAGTCCTGGGTCTCTGGCTGGTGGGGCTGAGAGTGACAGGGAGGATCAAGCTGAGACCTGCTCTGGAGCTGGGGGAGGGCGTGGCAGGACACAGTATCCAGAGTGAAGCCGATCCAGAGCAGTGGGTTTAGATCAAACTGCAGAAGAACAAGGAGATTGCAGGAATTTGCTGGAGATGGACTGAGTGGATTGGAGCACTGGGAGTTTGGAAAGGACCTAGCATGTTCCTCAGGAGCTGGGGGGAATCAGAGGGAAGTGCGGGGACCAGAACGTCCAGGCTCCCTCCTATCCTCATGCCTCCAGGTGGCTACTGCCTTTTCTAGACCTCAGTTTCACCACTCGGATGATAACCCTGGTTCTGCAAACCTCTCAGTTGGGGAAGAATTAAAATGTGCTTATGTGATAGGGAGTCTTTGTTCAGGGCCAGACCCAGAGCACTTTTCATGAATTAATCCAGCACTTCTCAAGTGTGGTCCCCAGACCAGCAGCATTATCAGCATCACTTCGGAACTTGTTAGAAATGCAAATTCTTGGGCTCCTGCTGAATCTAAGCCCTGGGAACGTGGCCAGCAGTTTGTGTTTGAACAAACTCTCTCGGAGATTCTGCTGAAACCTAAAATTTGAGCATCGTGGCGTCAGCTTCTTTGTCTGCTCATTCTGCTGTGAGGTGAGTGCTGGTGTTGTGAAGAGTAAAAGCCTCAGTCACGCTGGATGGTGCCCAGTTTTTCCAGACTCAAAATCAGTTTTTTGAAAAATGCTATGATTCATATATTGTACAGTTAGCCCTTTTACAGAGTGTGCAGTTCAGTGATGTTTAGTATATTCACATCGTCATGTAGCCATTACCACTAACTTCAGACTATTTTCACTGACCCCCAAAGAAATGGTGCACCGTTTAGCAGCCACACTCCATTCCTCTTTCCTCTTAGGCCTTAGGGTCCGTTAATCCATCCTGTTTTAAGGATAGACATCTCTGGACACTGTGGACAATAGACGATGCTACTGTCAATGTCTCTTCTGGATATTTCCTATAAATGGGACCATAGTGACACGTGCTCTTTTGTTTCACTTAGCATAATGGTTTCGAGCTTCTTCCATGTTGCACTGGATTCCTTTTTATGGCCTAATAATACTCCATCGTATGGATATACCACATTTTGTTTACACTTTCTACTACTGATGGGCGGTTGGATTTTTTCCCATTTTTTGTTAACTCATTGTGCACTGAATGTACAATATTATGTAACCATCACCTCTACCTAGTTGCAAACATTTCATCAGCCCTAAAAGAGACCCTTGCACCTACTTATTCCTCCTTCCCCTAAGTTCTGGCAACCACCCATCGGCTTTCTGTCTCCATGGAGTTAACTATTCTGGATATTTCATATAAAAGGAGTTATTCAATATGAGATCTTCTATGTCTGAGTTATTTGATTGAGCATAATGTTTTCAAAGTTCATCTATGTAGTTAGCATGCCTTCATTTTTTTTAATGGCAGAATAATAGTTTATTGTACAGATAGACCACATTTTGTTTACCCATTCACCCACTGATATTTCCGCTGTTTCCACTTTAGCTAAGGTGGATAGTGCTTCGACGAACATTCATGTACAAGCACTTGTTTGACTACCTATTTTCAGCTCTTTGGAATATACATCTACATGGGTCATATGGTAACCTTGTGTACAACTTTTTGAAGAAATGCCAGTCTGTGTTTTCAAGGTGACTGTACCATTTTACATTCTCACCAACAATGTATGAGGGTTCCAATTTCTACACATCCTTGTCAACACTTTCCATTTTCTCTCTGTTTTAAACATTGTATCCATTCTAGTGGATGTAAAGTGGTATCTCATCATGGTTTCGATCTGCATTTCCCTAATGACTGCAGCCATGACATTAAGAGATGCTTACTCCTTGGAAGGAAAGTTATGACCAACCTAGACAGCATGTTCAGAAGCAGAAACATTACTTTGCCAACAAGGGTCTGTCTAGTCAAGACTATGGTTTTTCCAGTGGTCATGTATGGATGTGAGAGTTGGACTGTGAAGAAAGCTGAGCGCCGAAGAATTGATGCTTTTGAACTGTGATGCTGGAGAAGACTCTGGTGAATCCCTTGGACTGCAAGGAGATCCAACCAGTCCATTCTGAAGGAGATCAGTCCTGGGTGTTCTTTGGAAGGAATGATGCTAAAGCTGAAACTCCAATACTTTGGCCACCTGATGCAAAGAGCTGACTCACTAGAAAAGACCCTGATGCTGGGAAAGATTGAAGGCAGGAGGAGAAGGGGACGACAGAGGATGAGATGGCTGGATGGCATCACTGACTTGATGGACGTGAGTCTGAGTGAACTCCGGGAGTTGGTGATGGACAGGGAGGCCTGGCGTGCTGCGATTCATGGGGTCACAAAGAGTTGGACACGACTGAGCGACTGAACTGAACTAAACTGAACTGAGTGATTAGTGATATTAAACATCCTTTAATGTGCTGGTTGGCCACCTGAATATTTCTTTCCAGATTGTCTTTTAAGTTCTTTATCCATTTTTGAATTGGTTTGCCTTTTCGTTGTTGAGTTTGAGCAGTTCTCTACATATTCTCAATATTAATCCTTTATTACATATGTGACTTGCAGATATTTTCTCTCAATCTGTGGTTTGCCTTTTTACTCTGTTAGTAGTGTCTTTTGAAGCACAACATTTTTTCATTTTGATGAAGTCCAGTTTATCTGCTGTTTTCCTTTTGTTGCTGTGCTTTGTGGTCATATATCTGAGAAGCCACTGCTAATTTCAAAGTCATGAAGATTTAATCTCTATAAGCTTCAGTGCTTACCTTTAGCTCTTTGACCCATTTTGAGTTGGGTTTTTTATACGATGTGAGGTAGGGGTCCAACTTCATTCTTTTGCATTTGGGTAGCCAATTATCCCATCACCACTAGGTGAAGAGACTAAAAAGAGGCAATAATATAAAAAAAAATGTGAAGTAAAATACTTATGAAGCTGATATGTGCCAATATGCAAAAACTGGGGATATGGTACTTGAGTAAGTGAAGTTTGGGTGAAGCTCTTACTAGTGGATTTTTTGCTCCTTGAAGATTGCTTCTGGCCCAGGGAGATGCTCTGTTTAGTAACAGATGCCAGGACTGAGGTGAAATGGCCGCTGCCTCCCACCCAGAGGGACACCTTGGCAAGACCCCAGCCAAGCTTCTTTTCTGCTGTTCTCCCTAGGCCTGCATTCATGACTAGGGTCTCCAGGAGCAAAGAAGAACGACCCCCCTCACTTGCTCGCTTGGTACGCATCTGCCCCTTCCTCTTCTCCTAACTGGGCCGTGGTCCCGCTGCCAGGCCCAGCGCCTCTCCCATCTGGCCAAGTGCAGTTCCAAAAACAATCTCGGGAGCACTTGGATGTGTTTCCAGCCCAGACTAATGGTGCTCCCATCCATGGAGCACCAGACTCAGGTTCCTGTTGGGTGGGGGAGCAGCTCCTCATCTCCTGGAAGGTGATGGAAGCAGGTGGTTTTGCTTTCTCTCATTGTTTTTGGAACATAAGTATCTCTCCAAGGCCCTCTGGCCAGATGGGGACCGTGCGGGTCGGTTGGCTTCCTTGTCAAAGCCAAGTGCATCTGTGAGCTGCGTCTCCTGCCCATCACCCAGTTCCTTCCAGGTGTGCTCATGTCCCAGGGCCGCCATAACAAAGGACCACGAACTGGGTAACTTATGGCAGAAGGAATGTATTTTCCCTCAGGTCTGAAAGCTAGAAATTCAGACTCAAGATGCTGGCAGAGTTGACTTCTTCTGGGGGCTCTGAGTGGGGAGGGCTGTTCCATCTTCGCCTCGAGCTGCTGGGGGCTGCCGGCAAGCCTTGGTGTCCCTCAACTTGTAGCTGCATCCCGTGTTTCCACCTTCTTCACCTGACCTTCTCCCTGTGTCTCTGTCTCTGTGTCTTTTCTCCTCTTTCAAGGACATCAGTCATAGTAGATGCAAAGCCTGTCCTACTCAGAGGACTTCCCTGGTGGTCCACTGGCTAAGACCCCATGGTCCCAGTGCAGGGGCCCTGGGCTTGATCCCTGGTCAGGGAACTAGATCCCACATGCTGCAACTAAAGATCCAGCATGCTGCAATGAAGATCACAGATCCCGTGTGCTACAACTAAGACCTGGCACAGCCAAAGAAACAAATATTTTTTAAAAGAGGACATGTCATCTTTAAAAAACGCCCACTCTATTCATCTAATGCTAATCTTTTGACCTCATCTTAACTAATTACATCTGCTGTGATCCTATTTCCAAATTAAGTCACATTCTAAGGTTCCAGGAAGAACATGATTTTGGAAGGGTCGCTATGAAACCGCATGCCCGAGGCGAAGAGCTGTGGCTCCTGGGAAACTCGCTGGAGCTGACATTCTGTTTCTTCGAGCCCCTCCTGGATGCCTTTGCTTTTAACAGTCTGCAACTGCGGCTCTCTTCAGAGGCATCCCCTTGAGCTACTAGAGCCGTTTTGTTCACAGACACGCACACACACATACACACACACACACACACACACACACACACACACACCAGAAGAGCCTGGGCATTTATGTCCTCTGGGCCGCCTTAGCATGATAACAACCAATTGGTCCTCATGCAGGAGTTTGAAAGTCCAGCTCATCTGCTTTCGGCTGGGGCAAACTCTGAGGTGCAGCTGACACTCCAGAGCACCCCCACAGGTCAGGGTAGAGCTGACTAATTCACTCTCCACGTCCACTTCCCCCAGATTTGTTAGTGACTTGTCCTGGGAGCAACGACTTAAGAAATTTGCTTTCATAAGGGTCCTCTTCTCAAAGTCTGTTCTGGGCATCCCAACCTGAGACGGATACCCATACCTGCAGCCTGCTATGGCCAGGACTGGTGTAGGAAGCTAGTCCAGAGGAGCCACAGAGGGACCCATCTCACAGGTCCCGAGACTCAGTGACTTGTGGCTGGTGGTGCTTTGAAAATGGACTTGCCCTTTGGGGGCACTGAGGCATCTCCCACACATCCTGCTGAGACTGTCTTCCCAGCCACGCCATCTGAGATCTCATCTTGTCCTTTCAGGCTCCTGGCCATCCAGTTAGTGCTGATAGGTGGTCCTTCTTCCTCCACGTGAAGGGAAGACCATGTGGACAGCTCGCCACTGTGCACCGACAGGCAACTGGCCTGACTCCTCGGCTTCTCTGGCAGTGGGCTGTGGAGGACACAGGAGAGCGTGGGGGGACAGGTGACCCGGGGCCTGGCGCACCTCCCCACGGAACGTCCCTGGATGCTGTGGGCTGCTCAGTCCCCATTCCAAACATATCATTTTAATTCTGTAATGGATTGCTGCTGTGCCTCCCTAATACTATGGCCTGATGGATTTGATAACACTCAACTCACAAGGGTCACTCAGGAGAGAGCTACCCTATAGTTGCTGAGTGTCTCATGGTCAGGCATGCAGTCCCAATCAGGAATCAGGAGAATGTCAGAAACTATTTTTTTTTTTTTTAAAGAGTAGCTCTCTGCTGCAGAAAGCCTGAGGAGTGTGCCCTAGCTCTCTGTCACTAGGGTTTGCCAAAGGCTCTGTCCAGCGTCCTTATCTAGCACTGTGGAAGCTTCTTGGTCACATGGCTTAAATAACAAGGCAGCTTGCATTGTGGCCTTGGCCTCTACAGAGTCATCTCTTTCTTTGTCTCAGAAATGATAGTTTCTTTTTTAAAAATAACAAATATTAGTGAGGATGTGAACAAACTGGAACCCTTGTGCACTGTTTGTGGGCATGTAAAGTGGTACAGCCACTGTGGAAAACAGTACAGTGTGTCAAAAATCATCTTGAGAAAGGAGAACAGAGTTTGAGGCGTCACAGTCTCTGATTTCAGACTCTTCTACAAAGCGACAATAATCAAAACAAGATGGAACTGAACAGACTAGACAGCCCCAACTAAATCAGTACAGTTATGGTCAACTAATGTATGACAAAGAAGGGCAGTGCCAAAGAACGCTCAGACTACCGCACAATTGCACTCATCTCACACGCTAGTAAAGTAATGCTCAAAATTCTCCAAGCCAGGCCGCAGCAGTACGTGAACCGTGAACTTCCAGATGTTCAAGCTGCTTTTAGAAAAGGCAGAGGACCCAGAGATCAAATTGCCAACATCCGCTGGAGCATCGAAAAAGCAAGAGAGTTCCATAAAAACATCGATTTCTGCTTTATTGACTGTGCTAAAGCCTTTGACTGTGTGGATCACAATAAACTGTGGAAAATTCTGAAAGAGATGGGAATACCAGACCACCTGACCTGCCTCTTGAGAAACCTATATATAGGTCAGGAAGCAACAGTTAGAACTGGACATGGAACAACAGACTGGTTCCAATTAGGAAAAGGAGTATGCCAAGGCTGTATATTGCCACCCTGTTTATTTAACTTACATGCAGAGTACATCATGAGAAATGCTGGGCTGGAAGAAGCACAAGCTGGAATCAAGATTGCTGGGAGAAATATCAGTAACCTCTAACCCTTATGGCAGAAACTAAAGAGGAACTAAAAAGGCTCTTGATGAAAGTGAACGAGGAGAGTGAAAAAGTTGGCTTAAAGCTCAACATTCAAAATCTAAGATCATGGCATCTGGTCCCATGACTTCATGGGAAATAGACGGAGAAACAGTGGAAACCGTGTCAGACTTTATTTTGGGGGGCTCCAAAATCACTGCAGATGGTGACTGCAGCCGTGACATTAAAAGACACTTACTCCTTGGAAGGAAAGTTATGACCAACCTAGACAGCATATTCAAAAGCAGAAACATTACTTTGCCAACAAAGGTCCATATAGTCAAGGCTATGGTTTTTCCAGTGATCATGTATGGATGTGAGAGTTGGACTGTGAAGAAGGCTGAGCACCGAAGAATTGATGCTTTTGAACTGTGGTGTTGGAGAAGACTCTGGTGAGTCCCTTGGACTGCAAGGAGATCCAACCAGTCCATTCTGAAGATCAGCCCTGGGATTTCTTTGGAAGGAATGATGCTGAAGCTGAAACTTCTGTACTTTGGCTACCTCATAGGAAGAGCTGACTCATTGGAAAAGACCCTGACGCTGGGAGGGATTGGAGGCAGGAGGAGAAGGGGACGACAGAGGATGAGATGTCTGGACGGCATCACTGACTTGATGGACGTGAGTCTGAGTGAACTCCAGGAATTGGTGATGGACAGGGAGGCCTGGTGTGCTGCGATTCATGGGGTCAGGTCACAAAGAGTCGGACACAGCTGAGCGACTGAAGCAACTGACTAACTGAACTGAATCTATGACAAAAGAGAAAAGAATATACAGTGGAGAAAAGATAGTCTCTCCAATAAATGGTGCTGGAAAAACTGGGTGGCTACATGTAAAAGACTGGAATTAGAACATTTTCTCACATCATATACAAAAATAAACTAGAAATGGATTAAAGACCTAAATGTAAGACTGGAAACTATAAAACTCCTGGAAGAAAACATAGACATAACACTCTTCAACATAAACTGCAGCAATCTGGGGGAGATCTTTCTCCTAGGGCAAAAGAAACAAAAGCAAAAATAAACAAATGAAACCTAATTAAACCTAAAAGCTTTTGCACAACAAAGGAGACTGTCCACAAAACAAAAAGACAATCTATAGAATGGAAGAAGATATCTGCAAATGATAGACTGGTAAAGGGTTAATACCTAAAATATATAAACAGCTTGTACAACTCAACATAAAAAATCCAAACAACTCAACTGAAAAATGGGCAGAAGACCTGGATAGACATTTTTCCAAGGAAGACACCCAGATGGCCAAGAGGAGCAGGAACAATGTCCTACATCTAATCATCAGGGAAACGCGAATCAAAACTACCTTGAAAAATCGCATCACAACTGTCAGAATGTCTACAGTAAAAAGGACAAGAAATGACAGATATTGGCAAGGACGTGGAGAAAAGGGAACCTTTGGTTATTGCTGGTGGGAATGTAAATAGGTGCAGCCACTATGGGAAACTATGGTGGTTCTAAAGAAACTAAAAATAGAGCTACCATATGATCCAGCAATCACTCCTGGATATATTTCTGCAGAAAATGACAGCACTGATTTCAAAAGATTTATCCCAGTGTTCACATGTGCTAAGCCACTTCAGCTGCGTCTGACTCTGCTACCCTATGGACTGTAGCCCGCCAGGCTACTCCGTCCTGGATTCTCCAGGCAAGAATCCTGGAGTGGGCTGCAGCGCTCTCCTCCATCGGATCTTCCCGACACAGGGATCAGACCCCTGTCTCTTACGTCTCCTCTCCTGGCAGGTGGTTTCTGTACCACTAATGCCACTGTTCATAGCAGCGTTATTCACAACAGCCAAGATACGGTAGCACAGTGAGTATCCTTCAACAGATAAACGGATAAAGAAGTCGTGGTGTGTATATACAATGGACTATGACTCAGGCATAAAAAAGAATGAAAGTTTGCCATTTGCAGCCAAATGGATGAACTTTGAAGGTATTATGTTTAGTGAAGTAAATTAGCTCAAGGATATATTATACAACATAGGGAATATAGCCCATATTTTTATAACTTGAAATGAAGTATAATCTATAAAATTTTTCAAACACTATTTTGTACACCTAAAACTATATAATATTACAAATCAACTTTAAAAATATCTCCCTCCCCCCAGTATAGTGGCTTCTCAAAGAATTAAAAATAGGATTACTGTATGAGCCAGAAATTCCATTTCTGGGTATATACTCAAATGAATAAAAAGAGGGGTTTTGAGGATATATTCTACACTCAGTATCATTCACAAATAGTTAAAACATGGAAGCAATCCTAGTATGCATCACTGGATGGATGGAAAAGCAAAATGTAGTATATCCATACAGTGGTACAACAGCCAATCTTAAAAAGGAAGGAAATCCTGTCATATACTGCGACATGCACAAACCTTGAAGATGTTAACGCTAAGTGAGATCAGCCATCACAAAAAGTCAAATACAGTGTGATTCCATGTATGTGAGATACGTAGTCAAAATCATAGGGACAGAAAGTAGAGTGATAGTTGCCAGGGTCGTGGGGGTTGTCATTTCACAGATACAGAGTTTGCCATTTGCAAGATGAAAAGAGTTATGGGGATGGATGGTGGTGATGGTTAAAGGATAATGTGAATGCATTTAATACCACCGAACCGTATACTTTAAATAGTAAAGATAGTAAACTTTTGTATATGTATTTTAACACACACACACAAAGTTGATAACTGTCTCATCACCTAATAAACAGATCCAAGTTATATTCCCAAGTGTAGAATAATACACTGTTTCAAAATTCAAAGAGGCCAAAGAAGGTGACTTAAAATAGTAAGAATTTACTTTCTCAAAGTTCTGCAGGTCAGAAGCCTGAAATCAAGGTGCTGGCAGGGCTGTGCTCTCTCTGAAGTCTCCAGGAACCATCCTTTCTTTGCTTCCTCTGGCCTCTGGTAGCTCCAGACATTCCTTGGCCTGTGACGTCTTTACTCCAGTCTCTTCCTCTGTCGTCACGTTGCTTCCTCCTTTGTGCATCACTTATAAGAATGTTTGCCATTGGATTTAGGACCTGCTCCTCAGATAACCCAAGGTTATACTCTCATCTTGAGATCCGTAACTTAATTACATCTGTAACGACCCATTTTCCAAATAAACTATTCACAGGTTTCAGGGATAAGGATATGGATGTATCTTTTGGTGGGAGGACGTTTTTTTAAGCTTTTTTTTTTACGAGGACCATTTTTAATGTCTTTATTGAATTTGTTACAATATTGCTTGTGTTCTGTTGTTTTGGTTTTTTGGCCAAGAGGCATGTGGGATAAGCATGTGGGATCTTAGTTCCCCTAACAGGGATCAAACCCTCAACCCCTGTGTTGGAAGGTGAATCTTAACCACTAGACCACCAGGGAAGTCCCTGCGGGGTGGTGGGGGGGGACCTTTCTGCCTACTGTGTGGTCAAAGGTGCAACAATGTAGCAACTTCTCTTAGAGGTGAGGGTGTGACCTGGCTCAGCTCCATGTTCCTCACTGTATCAACATGTTGGACCCCTGAATCTTCATGGGGGTTTATCTCCCACCCTCTGGCCATGTTCTTGCCACTTCCTGCTTCCCCAGCAGCAGGGGCATGGGGTGCTGGCCCAGGGAAGAGGGGTGGGTTATGTCCTGACAGCATCCACGCCAGTATTCTTGATCCTCTTGACGTTCCCGACACTACTCTGGGCCCCAGGTCGGCTCTGGCAGCTCGAATCTTCCCCCTTCTTTGGAGAACTGCGGTCTGTCCCATCGCAGGGAGCCTACCAGGGAGGTCACTCCCCCCGAAGGGCCAGCCAGTCACACGGGCCACCTGGAGGTCAAATCAGTGGTGCAATTCAGTCTCCAGAGACCCCCGCGAGACCAGGAGGAGGAAAATCGCCAGCCCAAATGCATCACGGTAATTAGCTTTCTTCTCTGCTCTGTCCTATTTGTCATTCCGCTTCTGAAACCCCCTCTCCCCACAAAAATCCCTGCCTCTGGATCTGTGGCTAGGGTGCCTGAGTTAAGACAGCCCCCGGGATTTCCCTGGTGGCACAGTGGATAGGAATCCACCTGCCAGTGCCGGCGACACGGATTTCGATCCGTGGTCCAGGAAGACCCCACCTGCCGTGGAGCAAGTGCACCCAGGCACCACCACGACTGGAGGCCGTGTGCCCGAGAGCCTGTGACCCACAAGAAACGCCACCGCGACGACAAGCCAGCGCACCGCAGCGAAGACTGGCCCCCGCTCACGGCAACCAGAGAGAGCCTGTGCGCAGCAACGAAGACCCAGCGCAGCCAGAAATAAATTGATTAGTTAAAGGAAAGGGAAGAAAAAAGATAGCCCAGAGGAGCGTTGTTTTGATGATCAGATGGGGCCGGGAAGAGGGTTCTGTGGCTCCTGTTGGGTAGAGGCAAACTGCTTTGCCCCCTCTCTGCTGTGGGATCTCGTGAATAGGGTCTGGGACCTCGTGAACAGAGCCGGCCACATCAGTGGCTGTCTGCCGGATTCCAGACATGCTGGACACCTTCCAGATGTTTCAGGGAAGATGCCACCTGGCCCGGAGATTCGGCTGCACCTGGCTGAAGCTCCTGGCAGCCTGAATCCCCTCCTCAGAGGGCCCTTCGCTGACCAGCTTTTCAAATGTCCTCCTCCGGCACTCCATCTCCTGCCATTATATTCTCCCATCTTATTCTTTGTAGCCTTTATTCCTTTCTGAAATCATGGCACAGCTTATCTGCTTGTTGATGGTCTTTCTCTCCTCCTAGGCCTGAGCTCCAAGGGGCTGAGGATTCTGGCTTATTCACAGCTGCATCCCAAGCCCCCATCATGGGAGTGGGTGCTGAACCAATATGTGTCAAATGAATCAAAGAATGGCCTGTGTTCTTTCATGTGAAATCAACTGGAGGCAAGCCAGAGGGTTTTCTGTGGAGATTTTAAAGTAGAGGCCACTTCTGGGGGTCACCGGGGTGAGAGAAGGCAGGTCAAGGTGGGCTGTCTTCCAGGTGGTGAAAATCCCCTTGGCCCGGAGAGCCCCTCCCTGGCCCAGGCTTCTTGTTGGGTCTGGCGCAGACCTCAAGGAAATATAACATTTTTAATAAAACCTCAGAGTCAATAAAGCCAAATGGTCCCGGGTGCCCCTCCTGCCAGCCCTAGCTGTTGATCTTAGAAGTCAAGAGGTTGGGGAGTCGCCTAATGCCCGCGTAGTTCGGGGAGACGTAAGCTAGAAGGGCCTGGCCCATTTTCTATGAAACACACACACACACATGCACACACAAAACAAAACTCACTGGTCCTGGAAAGATTCCATCGCCAGCCAGAATCAAAGGTCCATTCAGAGCGATAGAATCGCTCACATTTGCTGCTAATGAAAACCAAATTTCTTGTCCCCCTGAGCGTTTCCAGGGGCTGCAACTGGAAGGGGCTGCTGTGGGCTCCTGGCCACCCCTCCTGTTGCCCAGAGGGCCTCACCACGTTAAAATAGTTTTATGATAATATGGGCTGCGTATTTTTCTAGTTTCTGGCGTCGGTGATTTAGAACTGAGTTGTTTTCATGGAAAGAGAAATAGCACTTGTTTGAGGAGGGGAAGACCACCCCCTCAGCTGGTTGTCCCACTGTGTGTCCCCCTGCAGAGTGAGGGAGCTTGCCACCAGGGACTCCGCCACCACCACCCCCTCCCAAAGGAAGACCTCATTTACAGGGCACCCTCACCCTTAAGGGTGCAGGACGGGCAGTGGGGTGACCGGAGGGTCAGAGATGTCATTTCTGTCTTTTG